>JAMKCH010014451.1:0-57433 GCA_023653785.1 Ophioderma brevispina
AAACACAAAACTGAGCAGTTTTGAAGTGTGCATAACCAATAACATATTATTCGATTTATTTCACACTCCATTGTAATTGATATACAAATTAGGTTGCATGCAGAGGCTTGGCTCAATATTGATTGCACATCCGGTTCTTAGTATACTTTTTCCATGGGTATATTGATTTTTTTTATCTGTGAGATTTTTGTATTCATCAATGGAAACTTTTAAAGTATCCATGGACATTTTAACAGTCTCCATGGACATTTTAAAAGTATCCATGGGAACTTTTAAAGTCACTATGGTGTCTTTGCGATTTTTGAAACAATGGTGGTGACTTTAATGTTTTTGCTTCCATTCCTAGCTCCGGGTGGTGGCGCTGTAACGCGCAACTCTCTCACAGGGAAATTCCGCGATGAGAGAGTCTCTCCTAATGGGTATTTTGTCAGTCTGCGAGTACTCTCTAACTGACAAATTTCGCTCTCAGAGAGTCTCTCTAAGGGAGGAAAATGTGGATTAGCTGGACTCTCCAGCTGACTTATTCTTTAGTTAGCTTGCTCTCCCGGTGAACTCTCCCAGCGGGAGATTCCAAAATTTAGATAGCTCGCATATCCTTTAAATACCACATGTTAATACACAGAGTAAATAATTGGGATTTGCCCAATCCTAAGAGTGTACTTTAAGCAGCTTATATGGTCATCTAATCCCAAAGTAAGTCACACCCTACATTCTTAAGATGTGGGCAATGCTTTCAAAGACTAGCTATTTTACTATAGTTTGCACTTCCTTGTTTGAAATGGGGATTTGGCATAATAGTTTTTAATGTCAGAATTACATTTTAGTTTACATTTAAAACAATGTAATAATAATAATTTAATCAACATAGACATTAAAATGTAATTATAATAATAATGGGCATTAACTACACTGAATGTGATTAATAAGTCCTACATTATGATCTTTCTTATACAAGTGATACCTGTAGGCCCAGATATATATTGTGAATATTTTTTTTAAATAAAAAATAATGAAATGCTGTTACCTCATCAAAGGCAAACTAACAAAACAACAGAAAAGACAAACCATATAAAGACAGAACAAAAGAGGAAGTAGGGAAGGGATGGGTGCTGGGCATAGGCACTGGGCGAGGAAGATGAAAATAGAAGTTAATGAACAAAAAGATGTGTGATGATAACCAAAAAATCAGTGGGGCATAGAGAAGTGCAGGATGGATGAGTGATGGGCAAAGGGAAAAGAAGAGCCTGCTGAAAATAGAATAAGAGTTAATGAGCAAGGGAATGTGTGGAAATGATCAGCAGGGCATGGCCAGGGAAAAGCTGAAAGAGAACAATGGGGATGAGTACATTGTAGCTTATGAGGGAAGTCACTCCTCCTCTACCATATCCCCACTCCCTGAAACACAAAAAATACATCGGTCCTCGGACCGAATGTGTCACCTGCCGTCACGGATTGTGAATGATGGGCCTCATATGACCTTTGACCCTGATATATGACCTTTGACCTCATAAACAATGAGAGTTTTGCATGCAATCTCCATAAACCAATTTGGTTCCATACCTGGGATTTTTGGGTTTTCCGACCGGATTGTTAATCTTTACCAAAAATTTTAAACCAACAACACACACTCTAATATAAAATAAATAAGCGCATATTCTATGGTGTTTTGCATCATGGTACATTTTTTCTGTCATAATTGTGCGAAACTGTTTGCTGTATCATAATTTTACCAGTAACGAGTACCTTTGAGATTGCCTTGTATTTTTTGCGCCACCAAATGTGCGCGTAGTTTAAAAGGAGGCGCACTAAACCACGAGCGTGCATGGAGTGATGCAATATCTACTCGTACGGTGCATTGTGGGATGGAAATTTCGGTAAAAAATGGATTTCCTTCCGGTAGGAAACCACATCGACGTATTGAACTTCAACTTTTTATTGATGTCATTTTACCATTTTCAGTTCAGCCTATCATTACAACTTGACCTCACATGACCTTGCATGTGGAACCGTTGACCTCATCAACAAATGAGGGATCCATGTGGTTTTCTATGGCTCATTATTGGTTCCAATTGTCAATTTCCATTTGTGCTGGCCCCCCCCTCCCCCGACTTTCAGCCAAAAAGTTGAGATTTGTGACTGAAACGTTAGCCCTCAAGCACAATCTGGGCATGTAAGAAATTTGCAATTTTGTATATATTTTTCTGGTCCATAAATGGACAGAATTACAACACGTTTCCTTTGGACTGTAAAATAGAAGCAATTACTCATAACAAAAAACGCAAGATTGGAATCACCTCCAATTTTGTAATAAGTTCTTCTCAGGATATCTTGTGAACCATGAATAAAACATAATGTTCTGGAAATGTTTTTTTTTAAATATATTTAAAAACCAATACAAAAAACATTGACAGACAAATAAAAATGAAATGACAGACTTTCACCTCAACAGGTCTAAAGTTTGACCCTTACTAATGCCCCTTGTAAGGGTCCATTAAAAGAGGGTCAACAAAATGTATCAATAAAATATTAACAACGACACCAGAGAACCCATGAATATGCAGTCATAAGGACTCTTGATTAAAAGCAGATGTCTAATAATGAACAAAAATATTAGGAATTTTTGCAATTAAAGGCATTGCTGAAAGTTCATTGGGTTAACTACTTCACTTTATATTTCTACTATTCACATTTAGTAAAAAATCTTGCCGTCATTCCATAACTCCTGATTTTGTTCCAAGTTTTAACCGACGTAACTACTCCTTCTTTCTTGTGGTAAAAGCTTCTTGTGGCAAGTTTCATATGCAGGAAACCGTATTATATTAGTTTAGTGAAAGTGAATCGGGAAGTTATACATTGTTCACATGTCTTGAGGGTATAGGGTAAAACGATTGAGGGTATTTTTTGGCTTAAAATTATGGGAACTATCCAAACATTAACCAAAGGCAGTCGGAATATTGACCTAGATTCATTGACGACAATTTTGATACAATTGGTAAAAAGGCTGTAATGTTGAGAAATCTCCAAAGAGGCTAATGAAAGGAAAAGGCAATGATTGATAGTGTGTACATATGTTGCCTTGATATTAGCCAACCTGGAAAAGTGGGGAACTTTGGAAGTCATATTCCCGGGGTAAATTTGCTATTTTGGAGGGAATTTTTGACCTTAAAAATAAGAAATAACATAAGAATTTTGAAAAATCTTGGAGGGAATTTTGCTATCTTAGAGGGAAATGTTGATCATATTCCCGGGAAATTTTGAATTTACAGCAGGATATGAGATTTACATTTACTGATGTCTAAATCATTGGTGCCTATTTGTGCCTCGTATTATTTTGTTAAAGTAATCAGAAACAAACATTATCATTTGGCCCTAGCAGCAATAAAAATAGCAATTGGATATCTTTGTAAATGATCCTACAGACACTCTTTTTTGTTTATGGTTTAAAATATATCTTAAGAAAGGATTACTTATCTTGTGGTAATGTTATTGGACAGTCTAAGGTTTAACCTGAATATGAAAATCTCTTCTAGAGAGCTCACAATTGATTATAAAGAAGATCTGAGCACGGAATATCATGGATGTTACGAAGATGAAAGCACTTTTTTGCAACATTCAGTTATAAAAACTTTTAAGTTGTCAACCTCAGCTTAATGATTCCAGTTAAAATTAACCAAAGCAACACAGTATCTATCTTTGAATACAAGTACAGAGATAGCAACGTACTCTATTACAGAAACACATCCAAATGAGTGTCATAGCCATTACATTTGTGGAAACTTCATGGATTGGTTACACATGTTTATGCAACATTTACTCATTTCCTAATTGTGTTATGTGCACAGTGCAGCCTCCTCTTTTTTCAAATGAGCATCATTTTCTATAGGCCTGCAGATTGAGGCCTGCTGATTGGGGGTGAAAGTGGCAACTATCGGACTACAAGCTATTTTGATATTTTTAGAAACTGTAGGTCCTACCTATCTCGCAGATTAAAATTGCCCGAAATTCCTCGGGGAACATTTTTCAAAATGACGTCATTAAAATGGCCGCCTTGTTGTGTATATTGGTATTAAAATTTCAGTGCAAGACACCAATCAGGCTTATTTTATGTTTTAATTAATGTTGTTGACACTTCTTTCTACAGGTTGCCAATACTTTATGACACATGTTCAACTTAAATTGATACCAAAATAAGTACCAACATGTACCAGTAAAGGGGGATTTTCCACTATGACGTCATAAGTGCGCGGGGCAGCAAAACATGCTTATTTTCCATAGACACACACACATTGGGCGAAAATTCAATTTTGCACTGACTAAATCGGATTTTCATGGCCACGTTTTTTGGCTCTAAATGAACTAAACTATAAGTTCTATGTCTACAGGGTGTGTTCGTTCCATACTCTCAGAACCTTTTCAAACCGTAACGTATATATAATAATAATAATAATAGTAGCAACGACCACTTACCCATTGCCTTTGAAGCAGGTCTTCACATTTGTTTCCGGTTAAAATTGACCGGAGAGGTTGTTACCTTGAGATTATTTTGTAGCATTTTGGTGCCTCCTAATGAAAGTTTCGTGGTGTAGGTGGTACGAGGAGGTGGTAAACCTCGCAGCGTACTATATAATAATACTTGGGATGAATATCTATGGCTGGCCCAGGCCCCCACTTAGAAAGCCCACCGCCTTTTTTAGCAAACCCTAACCCGACGAAGGCGTGCACCTTCATTTTTTTCCCGCTAAAACACCGCAAAATGGTCCCATCAATTTACTGGAAGCTTTTGAAGATAGGTTTAGCATTTGCAAACCTAAGAAAAATTCCGGGGGCGTGGTACCCTCCCCCTCTCGCGTAAGACGAGGATTATTTGCTACAGCCAGGGCCGTAACGAGTGAAAATTCACTCTCAAAAAGTGAAACGCTTTGTATAGATAGTGTACCATCCAAATTAGTGTTTAACCCAACCTCCTTTAGAGGCGTTAAACGAATTAAGGGCAACAGACGAAGACTTCACTCTTGGATTTTTTTCACTTTTTGTGGTAGGGCGGATTCGCCCTTTAGGGTCAATACCCCTCCTCATTTTGGAGTGTTTTGACAGAGTTTCACTCTTGTTTGGGAGTGAAAGTTTCACTCATTTACTTTAGAGAGTGCACAGGATGGTGTGCTGGACGCTCGAAAAAGTGGACCTTTTTTGTAAAGAGTAGACCCTTTTTTCACTGTAGATGCGCAACCCCTTCTCCCTTGTCAATTCTCTAAATTGTACCTTTTTATTTAAAAATCAGCAAATGTGGACCTTTTGTCCCTTTTTATGGATTTTTTTTTGTTGCCATCATCCCACCCCGTCCCCTCGCGTACGAAGTTAGCTATAGAATGTTGGGTGCAGGCAACTACGGCATAATTAGTATTATTCACAACTATATAAATTGGGTCTTATTTAATATTTCAATCCGACAAAATCATCCGCTATTGTATAGAATAGTTGCCCTGTAAGACGTTAGCAATCATTCTTAATTAACCCTTTCATTGATTCTAATAAACCATCTTTCTCCCTAACGTCCTTTCCGGGAAATGGCTACCAACCTAACGATCTCCGCGAAAGGAGGTATTATATCAGATTATTGTTCTTGTTAAGATTTCTGAAAAGTGAAACAAAATGCAGTTAGTAACGTTAGGGATATAATTTATATAGCAAAACAAAAACCAAAGAATCTGGTTAATCAAATCTGAAGATGAACCTTAAATTGGCTAAAGGGTGGGTAAGTGGTATTTGCGTAGATAAATAAAAAGTGAAGGGCCCAGTTGTAGATTAGATGAGCGATCTGATGTAAACTTTAGGCCGTTATTTGTTACATCTCATTCATTGTGTCAATCTGCAAGAAAACACATAGGATTGCTTTGGTAGTGTGTCTGCCTTGGAATGTTCTGTGTTAAAATTTTTGACCCAAATGTTCACCCTAAAGCGTACATTTTCATGCAAACTTGAATACCAATGGTCTTTGGTATTGTCCCATATGTTTGGGACCTCATAATGATCTTGTTGAACCCATGTGACCTTTGTATCACTTCACAAATCGCGACGGCAGACTCTACGCAATACGTTCGGTGAACGCTGTATTTCCCCTTTAACCAATCCTGATACAGGAAACTTCAAAATTGTTTTCATTTGGCAACCCTTTGCCATTTTTAGGATGCAATGATTACAAAACGCTGGCGATCGATCCAATAATAAGCATCATCACCAGTCCATGCATCTGCCGTGCAAAGAAAAAGGACAATACAAAACCAGATTCATACTGAACATCAAAATACATCTTGTAAAAAGCCAACATGGTACTTTAGGTTACGTATGATGCAAACAGTAAGCAAATTACGGACAATTTTGGATTGTTTTCTTATTAAATTTAGAGTAATACACATGTGTATACTTACTTTAGCAACCCATCATTGTCAATGAATACCAATTTCCATTGCATGCCATGGAAAAACTTTCTTAAAACCATTGAATTTGGCGATTTGTTTACAAATATCTTAAAAATAGCTCTTTTTGACGTTACTATGTCCAGTCATATTGTTAAAAAAACTTGATATGTTTGTCCTGTGATTTTAAGAAAGGACATATGTAGCTGCGCACCAATACCAAGCAAGACTATGTTGGTCGCTTCATTGAGAAAAATGGGGGGTTGTAACCACAAACCCTTGGTCGGGAAATATACACACCCTTGTTGGACGAAGGGTTAGGCCAAATTTAAATTTGTTGCTTTACATATTCAAAGACACAAATATTTAGTAACTTTCTTTTATTACATTATTATTATTAAGTCTTTTAATTATTATAGTAATCTGTAGGAAAAGCACCCACACCCCAATATTACTAGTTGTATCAGAAACTATTACTAGTTGTACAGGTATCTTAGTGTAAATCCAGGTTCATATAATTCAGATTGTTGGCACCGGTGCTGTGGATAGAAAGGATACTGTAATCTGAATGGACAACTCATGTTCTGAAGGCTGCGGGTTCAAATCCTGAATAGTCATGTGCTTTTAGGCAGGCACAATTGCCCTCCTTTGCCTACCTTTACCCAGGAGTGAAATCTGGGAGCTGTTAGGGGAATGTTACAGATTAGAGACTACTCTATGGAATATACAAAATCTATCACTTTGTCGCACTTTTGGGACGGCACTTGAACATAAACAAATGCTCAGATGCATTTGCAGTTCATTTGGTTTAACCATTTATAGAATCATAGTTTGCTGCAACCACATCATTTTTAAATATATAACAAGTGTGACTTCGAATCACCTTGCTGATTTTTTATACAATGATCTGTTTAATAATAATTATATACATATATGATTTTGCGGCATCTATGAAGGTGGCAACCACCCCCTTTCCACTTTACCTCCCTTGAAGGTGGTACCACAATTTCTTTTGCGCTAAAATTGACCCACAAGGATGAATTTACAATTAATAAAATCCTTCGATCATATTCGTTTGCCCTTTTTTTGTGACAGGAGATCATCCTTTGGGGGTAACCACCAACCACCACCCCTTCTTGGGTCGACTATTAGGATTGATATTTCAAATACTTGGAATCAAAAACCGTGGTTTTAGATAATTTCTTTAAAAATTTTGAAATGTCACAAAATGGTGTCATTGTTTTTAAATTTCCTTGCATCGCTTCAAACGATAGGCACCCCTCTTTTGTGTACACGGGTAAGCCCTCTTTAAATACCTCTACCGTTTTTGAAACTTGTATGGTGAAAGAGGATTTTTAATATTGATTTGTTCAAACTAGCCATCAAAGCGTTTCCCTGGGATTTTATGATAAAGGCACATACTTACTTCGGGACTGAGAAATAATTTAAGTGTACTTTATACACAGAATTGTAATACAATCTAGGTGCTTCCAGAGCTTTAAAACTTGAACAAGTACCCTATCCAATAGTTAAATTCATAGAATGTGCCAAAATCTATATGGTTCCTTGTTCGCTTTTAAACAGTTTATGCACTCTTTCATTTCATCTTCTGCAACAAAAGGCATCCTATTTACCAACAGTTATGTGCGTTGTGATGTTTGTATTGTGTTGGTGCAATGCGTTCTTGATATCTGCCAACAAACATTAGTATGTAGTAACTATATGCTGTATTTATCTGGTGTACAAGTGCTTGTACATGTGCGGCGTCGTGTGTGTTCATTTGCACATGCTGGCATACATTTTTTGTAGTCATTTTTTACTCCTTTTTTTTTTTTTCGGCATTTCTGCTTTATACTGAAAACTATCATCCAAAATGAGACAATAATAAACATCTAAAAATTAGTGAAACATGCTTACAATCTGATACTGTAATAATGATACATAGATTTCTTTAATGTGTCATATACAATTGGAAATTGGTTATAAAATATAATATATAATAATAAGGGTTATGAAAACAAAATCTTCATTATTGTAAAAATACGACATTCTAAACCGCGCTAATAGAATACTTTGCAGTGTGTATAAATCGAATTATTTACAAAGTAAACATGTTCTGCATAATTTAATATCAAATAAATTATAGAAACAACTATTCTTCTTATATTGGCCGCCATATTGTAAAGCGCTCTCTTATTTTAAAATCTGTAATATCCTCTAGAATAACTCAAAATAAATAAATTTGAACGAGAAATGTATTTCACAGAGTTCTGTCTAAATTTCCTAGCAGTTTGACGGAATGAAGTCGGTACCCTAAAGAGAATGCTAAAATGAGTCCATTTTTGGGTCAGCCATTTTGATTAACGTCATTTGCATATGTTCCCCCCCCACAGGATTTTGGGCAATTTTATATTTTTGAGTAGTCGGGACCCATTTTTCAAAAATACCAAAATTAGCTTGTATACGATAGTGCCAGTTCCGCCTTGTTCCTAAGCACTTTTTGGTGGCATTCATTCCTCTCTCCCTTCACCTACTAGATAGCTCTCCAGTTAACAAGATATAAGGCCAAGTAAAAAAAAAAACTTTGTTTCTCATCCTAACTTTTTGAAAAAAGGAGGAGGAGGCAGTTTTTTTTTTTTTAATTGCCGATCCAAGATGTCGGTTTGTCTTGAGTCCACAAGGCAACAAGCTTCCCACAATTTGACTTACTTTTTTTCAGACATCACAGGTATGTTTTTGCTAAGAGAACACATTTTTTATGAAACATGAAAATGTGAATTACTTACTTGCCTATTTTCGATGAATTTCGAGCAAAAAACAATTAATAAAAAGAAAAACAACTTTTTTGATGCGGCAGCCAAACGCATGCGCGCGAGGAAGAGAACCTAGTATATTGTTTTTACTTGGCCTAAGCTCTGAAAAATGCATGATGGCATGTTACGAGGATACACCCCTGTTGAATTGCCCCTTTGCATCACTTCTTCCCACCAATTTTGTGAAGCCCCTTTTTGGGGGCAATTGTAATAACATGATCAAATCGAACTAAATTAGGTTACTTTTGTGCTCAAAGGTGAAATAGCAAGTCTAAGTCCTAAACATAATCAGGTAGAGCAAAAAACAGCCAAACACACAAATCTACCAATATACGAACTAACAAATCTTTTTTTACGAGAAGCAGACATGCTTTTAGAATTTAAACAAAAGGCACTATCATTAATTTGCTCAATATCAGAAAAATTATTTTAAAAATCAAAAATCAATTTTGCTTCCTTTCTCTGTAACAAGCAGTAAAAGTGAAGCCACCAAAAGCAGCCTAAGAAGCGACGAAAAAAGAAAAACCTGTTTTACAGGCGAGCCGACCTTTCGAGTAGGGCGGTCGGTCGGGGATTTTTTCTTTTTTTCTTTTCTGGGCTCAAATTGGCCTTAAACTAGCCCCCCAAATTCTGAAAAATCAAGAGAAAAAATTGAAAAATTTTTACAATTTTTCTATAAAAAAGTGCCAAAATTGATTAATTTGGGCTAAAACAGGCTGATTTTAATGAGTTTTGGAAAAGCTTAAAAAAAAAAATCTGCAAAACTGAAAAATCGGGGTCGGTTGGGGCCCGTAAAACAGGGTTGTTTATTTTCGTCGCCTAAGGGATTTTTTTTTTTCATTTACTTTTTAAGGACACCAACTAAAAAACACTGAAGTGAATGGAGATTCATGTCTTTGAATACGCGTTTTCTTCCTTTCTATCAGTTTTCAGTTGTGGAATGAGAATTCTGTCTTATCCTACATTCCACTTTTTAAAAGCTATTCCTGCCAATTTAAAATATTTTGACTCTTTCCCGTGATAGTGCCTCAACGAGATTTAGGTGGCTATATT
This sequence comes from Ophioderma brevispina, assembly GCA_023653785.1. Lineage (NCBI taxonomy): Eukaryota > Metazoa > Echinodermata > Ophiuroidea > Amphilepidida > Ophiodermatidae > Ophioderma > Ophioderma brevispina. The sequence continues at coordinate 10,280 of JAMKCH010014451.1, forward strand.
AGTGAATAGGTGCACCAAGGGATCACAATTTCATAAAGAGGCAGTTCGGGAAAATAAGTGTCTCCATTCATTGGGTTTAAAATATAGTGTATGTTGAAAGAGAGACTCTTCAGCAACTCAGAACACTCGAATTTTGAAATCGGACATTCCGTTTTGCAAAACATTCATATTTTTGTACTCGCACATAACACTCATTTGGAGAACAAGTGTCAAAGGTCAAATCTTGATTTTCTTATTTTGCCATGGCACCATGGTAGTGTTCCCTTTCAAACACAAAATATGTAAGAATCTAAACTATTAAAAAGGATTTACACTTGATGTTTTAGGTTATGTTCCTACTACAGATTACATCACATTACAAGTATTATCTCTCCATTTACCAACTAATTTTTGAATAATTTTAGAGGAAAAAAATGTTTAAATTTTGTGTTTTTCAATGAAAAGGGAAAATAACAATGTCTTAAATAGATGTACTTTAGAAAAACTACACACTATCATTCTGCAACTTGCAAGATTTTCTCTTAATACACCAATACAGAATTTTGCAGCAACAGAGTCTATTCGATAGCCTTACTTACCCTAATTAGCATTGACCAAAAAAATGAGCAAAACTTTTATTCTGTGTTTAAAATCACAATGCAAACAATCTGAAAAATTTCAGAATTTTTTTATGAGCATATAAAAACATAATAATGAACCAAATGAGCCTAATAATGCTCGTAAATTGGCCTAATAAAATATTTATTTTATTTTAAACCAAACACATGTGACAAAAAATTTAAGAGTTTTGTTATTTTCTTGCATTTTGTGAAGAAGTTTACAAGCTATCAGTCTGGAATTTTTAAGGTTAGGTGAAGAGCGAATGGCCAAAAAGTGCCATTAGAAAAGGCGGAACTGGCAACTATCGTACACAAGCTAATTTTGGTATTTTTGAAAATTATGGGTCCTCTGGACTATCTCAAAAATATTAAAATTGCCCAAAAATCCCTGTGGGGCACAAATGCAAATGACGTCATCAAAATGGCTGCCAAAATGACTCATTTGCATTCTCTTTAGGTACCGACTTCATTCCGTCAACTTGCTAGGACATTAGACATAACTCTGTGAAATATACATTTCTCGTTCACATTATTTATTTGGAGTTATTCTAGAGATATTACATATTTAAAGCCTAGAGAGCGCTTTTAATATGGCGGCCAATATAAGAATAGTGTTTCCTATAATTTTATTTGATAATTATGCAGAAAATGGTAACTTTTTAATAATTTCGCATTAATACAACTGCAAATGTTTTATTAGCGGTTTTAGATAGAATGTCTTATTTTACACTAATGAAGATTTGTTTTCATTAACCTTATATTATATATAGTATTTTAGAACCCAATTCCAATTGAATATGCACATCCATAAAAGAAATATATGTATCATATATTACAGTATCGATTGTAAGCATGTTTCAATACTTTAGATGTTTTCTTCTTGTTCTCATTTGATGATAGTGTTCATGTATAGAAATGCGAAAAAAGAGGAAAAATGAATACAAACATTTATGCAAGCAGTGCAAGCACACACACGCCACGCACGCACAGAAAGCACATGTACACCAGATAAATACAGGCATAGAGTTACTACATAATATTGTTTGTTGCAGATATCAAGAACGCATTTCGCACAAACAATCAAAAACATCACAAATATCTGTTGGTAAACAAGGATGCCTTTGTTGCAGAAGATGAAATGAAAGAGTGCATAAGCTGTTAAAAAGAGCACAATTAACCATAAGAGATTTGGGAACATTCTAGAAGTTTAAACTATTTGGATAGGTACATGTTCACAGTTTAAAGCTCTGGAAGCACCTAGATGTATCACATTCTGTGTATAAAAGACACTTATTTATTTATCAGGTCCAGAAGTATGTGCATTTCTCATAAAATCCCAGGGAAAACGCTTTGGCTGGGAGTTTTTAATCAAATCAATATTAATCCTTTAAACAGACAAGTTTCAAAACGGTAGAGTTAAAGAGGGTACCTGTGTACACAGAAGAGGGGGGCCTATTCGTTGAAGCGATGCAAGAAAATTTTAAAACAATGGGCAACATTTTGATAAATTTCAAAATTTTAAGAAATTAATCTAAACCACGGATTCCAGTATTTAGTATATCAATCATAATCGTCCGACCAAGAAGGGGGTGGTTACCACAAAAGGATGATATCCTGTCGCACAAAAAAGGCAAACGAATATGATCTATGGCTTTTATTTAAGTGTAAATTCATCCGTTGTGCGTCATTTAGCGAAAAGAATTTGTTGGTCCCCCTTCAGGGAGGAAGGGAAAGGGGCGTGGTTGCCACTCATAGCTGCCGCAAAAGCATATATGTATAGAATTATTAAACAGATTGTATAAAATAGCAAGGTGATTCGAAGTCAATGGGTATATATTTAAAAATGATGTGGTTGCAGCAAAATATGATTTCTATAAATGGGATAACCAATGAACTGCAAATGCATTGAGCAGGTGTTTATGTTCAAGTGCGGTCCCCAAAAGTGCTAAAATTGAGATTTTGATCCATAGCGTAGTGCTCTAATCTGTAACATTTCCTCCAAAGCTCCCTGATTCACTCTGGGTGAAAGAGAAGCAAGGTGGCAATGTGCCTTGGCCAAAAAGCAAATGACATTCAGGATTTTGAACCCACAGCCTTAGAACATTGAGTGGTCCATTTATTCACAGTATCCTCCTTTCTATCCACAGACCAGTGCCAAAATCTGAATTATATGAATCTGGATTTACACTAAGATACCTGTACAACCAGTAATATCTATCTGTACAACTAGTAATATTTGGGGTGTTTGGTGCTTTTTCCTTAAGATTACTTATAATAATTAAAAGGACTTAATAATAATAAGGTAATAAAAGAAAGTACTAAAATTTGTCTTGAAATATGTAAATCAAACAAATTTAAAATTTTCTGCCTATAACCTCGTCCAAACCAAGGGTTTTCTTGTACTTACTTTCCGACCAAGGTGTGGGTACCACCCCCCAGTTTTTTCTCAATAAGCGACAAACATCGTCTTGCTTGGTATTGGTGCGCAGCTACATATTGTCCTTTCTTAAAATCAAGTAACAAAAATATCAAGTTTTAACAATATGAACGGCATAGTAACGTCATAACAGAGGCTTATTTTTAAGCTATTTGTAAACTAAATCGCCAAATTCAATGGTTTTAAGACAGTTTTTTTACATCATGCAAGGAAAATTGGTATTTATTTGACAATGATGGGGTCTGCCTAAAGTAAGTATGCACAAGTTATTACTCTAAATAATAAGAAAAACAATTACAAATATTGTCCGTATTTGCTTAATGTTTGCATCGACGTAACATAAAGTACCATTTGGCTTTTTACACAGGATGTATTTTGAGTCGTTATAGGAATCTGGTTTTTATGTACCTTTCGTTCAAGGCAGATGCATGACATGGTGAGGTGCTATGATTGGATCGAGCGCCAAGCGTTGGTAATCATTGCATTAAAGGCAAAGGGTTGCAAATGAAACAATTTAAGTTTTCCTGTTAATCAGGATGGTAAAGGGGAAAACATACAAGCGTTCACCGAACGTATGCGTAGTCTGCAGTGCGATGTTGTGAATTGATACAAATGCCATATGAGTTCAACAAGATCATTATGAGGTCCCCAAACATTATGGGACACTACCCAAAAGACCATTGTATTCAAGTGCATGAAATGTACGCATGGGTTAAACATTTGGGTCAACATTTTAACCACATGTAGACACATTCACAGGCCGAACACTACCAAAGCAATACTATGGGTTTTCTTACAGATGACACAATTAATGCATATGTCACAAATAACGGCCTAAAAGTTTACATCAAGATCGATCATCTAAGTTACAAGATGGGCCCGCATCTTTTTATTTATCTTACGCAAATACACCTTCCCCACCCTTTAGCCATTTAAGGTTCATTTTTCAGATTTTGAATTAACCAGGATTTCTTGGTTCTTGTTTTGCTATATAAATTATATCCCTAAAGTCCTTAACTGCCATTTTGTTTCAATTTTCAGAAATCTAACAAGAACAATATCATGATTAAATACCTCCTTTCGGCGATCTTCAGGTTGGTAGTCATTCACGGAAAGGACGATAGGGATAAAGATGGTATAGAACATGAAAGGGTTTTAAGATGGATGCTAAGTCTACAGGGCATAATATTCTATAACAATAGCGGGTGATTTTGGTCTGTAATGTTGAAATATAAATAAAAAAAAAGACCATATTTTTTCTATATTTTGATAATACTAATTATGCCGGAGTTGCCTGCACCTTCTATAGCTAACTTCGTAAGCGAGGGAGGAGGGGTGGATGATGGCAACAACAAATTCCATAAAAGGGACAAAAAGGTCCACATGTGCTGATTTTTAAATAAAAAGGTACAAATGTAGAGAAATTTGACAAGGGGAGAAGGGGTGCGCATTACAGTGCAAAAGGTCTACGTTTACAAAAAGGTCCACTTTTTCGAGAGTCCCGCCCCAACCCCATTCCTGCTGGCCACCTCTTAAATGTAAATGATGGATGTAAACTTCACTCCCAAACAAGGTGAAACTCTTGTCAAACACTCCAAAATGAGAGGGGTCTTGTTACCCTACAAGAGGGAATTTTCCGCTCCAAAAAGTGAATAAATCCGAAAAGAGTGGATTTCGTGTTTGCCCTTAAATTCGTTTACTCCTCTAAAAGGAGTTAAACCCTCATCTTGGAGTGTACACTATACAAGCCGTTTCACTCTTTTTAGTGTGAAATTTTCACTCGTTACGGCCTGGCTGTGTAGCAATTAATCCTCGTCTACGCGATGAGGGGGAGGTTACCACGCCCCCAGGAATTTGTCTTAGGTTGCAATGCTAAACCTCTCATCGAAAGCTTCCAGGTATTGTTGGGACATGTTTGGAGTCGTTTTAGCGGAAAAAAAATGAAGGTGCCGCCTTCGTCGGGGTTCGGTTTGCTAACAAAGTCGGTGGCAGTGGTGGCCTGTGCAGACAATAGAGATTTCATCCCAAGATGATTGTATAGTACGTCTGCGAGGTACCACTCCTATGTACCACTACACACGAAACTTTCATTAGGAGCACCAAAATGCTAAAAAATAATCATCAAGGTAACAACCTCTCAGGTCAAATTTAACCGGAAACAAATGTGAAGGACCTGCCTTCAACGCGATGGCTAAGGGGGTCGTTGCTAGCTATTATTAATTATTATTATTATCTATACGGTTACGTTTTGAAAAGTTCCTGAGAGTATGGCACGAAAACCCCTGTATACAAGGAAACTTATAGTTTAGTTCATTTTAGAGCCAAACTTGCATGGAAAATCCGATATTTCAGTGCAAAGTGAATTTTCGCCCAATGTGTGTGTGGTCTATGAAATAAGCTGTTTGTGCCCCGCGCACTTAGACAAGTCTCGTGACAACTCTGGGTAATGTTGGTATTATTTGGGATCAATTTAATGTGCACCAGTTCATAAGTATTGCAAACTTGTAGAAGTGTCAACAAATTAATTACAAAATAAAATAAAGCCATGATTGTTGGTCTTGCAACTAAATTTTAATACCAAATATACACACAAAAGCGGCCATTTTATTACGTCTTTTTGAACATTTTTCCCCCAGAGGAAGTTCGGGCAATTTTATATCTGGCGAGATAGTAGGACCTACATTTTCTAAAAAATATAAAATTAGCATTGTATTACGATAGTTGCCACTTCACCCCCAAAGCAGGCTCAATCTGCAGGCCTAGTAGGTTATCGGCTACTCTTCGTGCCCAGACTTGTTGAAATTCTCATGAAATGTTGGTATTGGTAAAGGAATCATGTGTTTCCAAATTTTAATTTTTCCCAAAATGGCGTTTTAAAGATATTTCATGTAATCTTTCAATTCCCATACCTTTGTACAGGGGCTGATTTTGGCAGTATAGAAAATGACCAAAATGGGGCAATTTGTGATAACTACACATTTTATTTCAATTATTTCTCAAGTAATTGGCGAGGTTTAAGATTGGTGTTTGTTTTTAATGGTTAAAGAAATATCAAAATCCATACAATTTTTTTATTTGTCTGTGTAGCATCAAAACAAAGAACAGGGGTCGCATCAACACTTTTTGTTGAAATATTTCTCTAGAATACGGAATTTATCCACTTTTCATAATTTTTCCCTAGAAGAACTACAACTCCTTGGTGATGAAAGAAGGTTCTATGAAAGGAAATCAAATTAGACAATTCCACGTTAGATTTTGCAGATTAAGTGTTTCTATTTGAAATAAGAGGTTTTTTTATTTTCCCGAATTATTTTTCCCATAAAATATTTTTTCGAAAGAATTAAACACTTGGATTCAAAAAAGCCACCGTGAGATTTTTAGTATTTTTGTTATACACACATCCCTAAAGTTTCAGCTTAAAAGCACCTTCTGTTTAGGCTTGGAACAATTATTATGGTAAAAATTAGGGAATTTTTAAAAACTAAATAACACACTAAAACAAATCATGCATTCTTGACACGCAAAAAATGTTTAGAAGTTCATCCTTACATATCAAGTTTGGACTAAATTGATTCAGGGGTTTTGGATTTTATGTCATTTTTCTGTAAGACCTTTATTCCGATGATCCTACCTTATGGTTTCCCCTTCAACCTTTACCAACACAACTATGAAGAGAGTGGGCTGTATGAAATGTTACACAGGCCATTTTGGCATATTGTTGCAAAAATGAAGCATATTGAGATTTTTAATTAAATTTTGCATTTTGTAGGAAGTTTGCAAGTTATCAATCTGTAATTTTCATGCTTTCTTCTTCCAACCTGTACAAACGCATCTTTGTACATCATGATTTGAACATTTATTTCAGACCTAATTTACCATTTTTTATCAAAATGCGCAAAATTTATATAGGGCCTGTTTAGACCCCCATTTTCAGCATCATTGTCCCCCAAAGAGCCATATTTTAAAGTTTGCCAATCTCACCAAAGGTTCCCTATTTGTTTGAGAGTTTTTGAAAATTGACACAAAATACCCTACTTTTTGAAAATTTCCGACCTTTTTTTTCATAATTTTAGCATATTTTTTGTCCAAATAACACCTATTTATGGCAATTTGGCTGTTCTCTCACCCAAAGCCCTCTATTTTTCCATGTTACCGAATGCCCTTTGTTTGAAATTAAACTAGGGCATGTTCATTATTTGCGCCAGGGGGAATGGAGGAATGAGGGGAATGCTAAGAAATTTGTAGCGAGAGAGTGCAACATGAAATTTTTTCATCAAGCAGCGAGGAGGAACAATGAGCTTTCAACTTTTCATTTTTTAACGGAAGCTGGATAGAATGCGACCTTTCTCGCCGAGAAAAAGGTTAAATCCTCCATTTCCCCTGGTGTAAATATGCATGCCCGTCCCCTATGTGAATTAATAACATACCTGTCAAGAAGCAATTGGGGGACCTGCTATAAGGGCCAACAAAGGTCTAATCAAACACGTGGTAAAATTTCGGCAGATTTTCTAGATGGAAATGCATTAGTTATATAATGCTTCATCCTACAGTGTAAATCGAAGCCCATACCGCGCTACAAAGCGGCCTTCCTCCCCACAAATACGGACAGATCGGATTATTTAATGTCATATAGGCATTATAATACAGATACTTCATATTTTAACTGGAACTATATATTTGCGATCTTTACATCACCCCTGTCATTAAAGTACAGCGCCGGCCACGTGAGCGCCACAGCCGCAAATAGTGTTTTCATTTCAAGCATCAAGTTTGGCATGCCAGCTTGTTTCTTGGTGGCACTTTACGCAATATTCATATAAGTCTTCTTTTTGGAGCGCTGTAAGTGATCAAATTGGCTTTGTAAAAAAATCATAAATGCTTTGATTCATATGTAATCTAGCTATCTTGTTGATTTTCTGGAACTATTTTCGTTTGGAGAAAAAAATTGTGAATTTTTCAAATATCCTATCTCAGCAACCACAGATCTGATGCACAATCAACAAACACCCAGCTGTAGCTTGTCATCAGACTTTTCCAAAAAACTCACACTCTGATGGCCTGTAACCAGTCACAACATTTCGTCAGTCACCGTTAGTCAACTTAAATGCTAAACTCATCAAAAGAGGTGCCTAGTCCGCGTGGTCTATGTTGACCATGCTTTTCCAATGGGGCGTGAAAGGCGCTCGAAACTTGTTCATTTGTGAATACTTATCAAGGTATCTCACGCGATAGCTCCCAACCTACATCTTAGTTTTTCGATTTCCCGTTTAGAATGTTAGAAGGAAGATATGCTACAACAACATATTTGAGTGGGAATGACATTGAGATAGCATTATTTTGAATTAAATTATGTTTCTGTAGAATTGTGTTTGTTCTCTACGAACCACTCACACACACGTTCAGGCAGTAGATCGGTCACCGATTACGTACATCAGGTAACGACGCTGCCTATATCATCAGTCTTTTCTGTTTTCAACTTGAAGCCCCGATTTTTACACTGAACAAAAAATTAGAGAAATTTCTACTTTAGTATTTACTCCACTACAAAATGCATTCAGCGCCTATGGTATAGTGAAACAAAACTCATTTCATTTGTTCCAGAGGGTTTCATTTTAACACATTTCTGAAGCAAATCCCCATAAATATGGGTAACTTTATTTTTTTATGATTCACTGTATTATCAAATTGCTTTGTATCGATGCCCCTGGGACCCCGATTTACCTCGGAAGTAGTATCAATTTTGATATCCATATGAAAGGACCTATTTTTTTCTCATTATCGTCCTGAAATTTCGGCTTCCAAATCCACTTCTTTGCAAAGATATAAAGGGAAAACCGCCGTTTTAGTGGTAACCATCAATATTAGCACAGTAGTGAATATGGCCCTGCAATGTGCATTATCGCTTCTATTATCAAAACCGCAAGTTCTTTTACCACGATACTTGATGGTAAGTGTATGCAGGTGCCAAGCTCTCATATCAAGTACAGAACACGATACACATAAATCGAACACCCACCTTTAATAAAAATCTGATATGGTATGTATTTGTGCAAATATCTCAGTGGTGCCTTTAATTTAAAGGATACGTGGGCACAATTTTATTTTCCCCATAGATCACATGGAATGCAAATATCAAAGCAACAGTCTATGGCACTGCGAAAAGAGGAAGAAATGTTCCTGTTATGTACAAACTCACTTGGCCCATAAAAGTTGAGGGAATCAATTTTAAGCACTACTAAAGAAAACACAACTATGTTCACTGTTCAGCATGGTAATATGCATGGAATAAAAAGAATTTTAAAGGACTAAATTGTAAACATCTTAATTTTAATGGCAACGAAACTTTGTGAACAGAGGAACAATTATTTTAGCAACAATTTTTTGTTTCACAAATTTATCTTTTCAAAAATCACCTAAATTGTTTTGAGTAGCTGAGGCTAAAAAAGTAAATATCCTTTGCAAGTATTTGTTTTGTGGCATCCATTTGTCTCACAAAAAAATTGGCATGCTGATTTTTCCCCTTAAATTTTACAACAATTCACTTATTTATTTGAAGAATTAAATGGGCAGGGCTAGAAAAATGTAAATATCCCAGGAATCAAATTGTTTCATTGCCAATTTCCCATGAGAAGTTAAATTGCAAAACTCTGCCTTTGGGTGTTTGAAAATGTCAAAATCTGCTTTACAATTGCATATACTTGCTTCTAGAAGCATTCAATCAAGTATCACATTAAACCCCATTTTGTGTGTGTGTGTGCCTCCCACCCAATTTCTCAAGATGCAGGTAGATTTCCTGCGAATAAGCTTTACAGATTCCATATACTTTTTCCTAGACTTAAGTCCTTGGGGCACTTGTGTAAACTTGAAGTACGTAACCTGGCAATGTATTCTTGTATTGACCCTAACACATCCGACTGGCAGTAGCAAGCAATCAACTAATTTTCCTTGCTGATTTTTGCTAGTTGGCCCAGGAGAGAGAAAAGTTTTTACACTGCTCCTAATTGCCGGTGCCTGTGTTCCCTCAAGACACACATTGCTGCTTAAAGAGACATTCATGAGGAGATTTCCAGAAAGAAGTGCCCCCAATTTTTGTCGAACCCCAGTTTTTTGCATATTTGGAATGCTTACCAATGTATTAGATCACACCTGAAATGAATAAGCCGAATACGCCGTCTTTATGTAGTAAGATGATGATTTAGTAGTTTCTGTCGTGCACGACAGAAAGTCAAAGCATGGTGTTCTATGGGGACGACTGCGATAGCAGGCAAGTTCAAAACAAGGTTTGTGGTTTTCTTTGTACTTGCTTGTTCAATAAGCCTTTGAAACGTTCTCGGCAGGTGGTCTACAACCGATTCCGTGATATTGAGAGAAATTTCTATCCTAAAAAAAATCTCCTGTCTTAAGCCGGTGGGCCGCTTTTCCCTCAAGAGATCAGGAGACGTGTTTGGCTTTTGAGGGTACACACCACTATTAGAGTGGACACAGCCTATATCAGTCCGAAGTTTATCACAACTGTAGTACTATAAATTGTGAGATATTCTTAGTAATTCTGTGATTTTGTTGACCAAATTCTATTTTAGCAGGCAGGATTGAATGTGTACTGCCAATTTTGAAAAGAAAACATCGAAATTTGAATGAAATCTAAGTGTGATCGGCGTATGAACACACAAGGTGCATGCGAGGCTAAGAGTCGGAAGTGAACCCGTGAAAATACGGCATCTATAAAAATCAGTAAATATCTAAAAATCTAAACCTAAATGTTATCGTCAAATTTTGATATGTTGTAGAGAATTTCTACTCTTTGTATTCATATAATCCGTATTTTCCAAAACGAAAGGTAACTCGAGTTACAGCCGTTATTCTATCATTTTACACACAAAGTCTATGGCGCGTGCAATGGTTGTGTGCACCCTTGAGGGATAGAGCATCCATTTTCACTCCAACCCACCGTGCACTATTTCGCCAAAGTACTTCCGGGTTCTTTCTCGATTATCGTGTGTATGTGAGACCTTCCGAATTTGGCATAGGTGTGCAAGGTCAATTTGGAGACCCTGTAAGCATCACTAGGGAAAAACCTAGAGGGTAAAGTTCCACTGGCAATAACAAGCACAATTGCTGCTAATTGCCGGTCATACATCTTGATTCCTGAAAGTTTTTTTGCCGCTTCGTTCCGGACGGACGTGGTTGTCGGCTGGAACGTGTGCAACACAAAAGAGGCAAGGTCCCCTTTTGCTGATTTTTTTTTTGATAAAACGAGAAATTTTGACTCAGAAAAGTCAACTTTTTGGTGATGAAATATTCAAAAGTCCAAAAAGTGCCGGGTGTGGGGGGGGGGGTGTTGGGCCACTTTTGCCCAAAAAGTTCCACCAAACTTTTTTTCGAAGTCCAGTACCCCCTAAAAATAATCCCTGAACATGGATCTTACCGTAAGTGGTCCAAATTTTTGGTATCAAAAACTCAACATTTTTCCTCATTTACCTGTACTTTAGGGCTAGGATGTTTTGGTTGGATGTTGTAAGCAAAAATATTCCCCATTTTGTTGACCATTTTAATTTTACGAGTTTCTCTCCATTGGGATTACAATTACATTTAAACTCAGTTCAAAACAGGTAGAAATATTGGCCTGAAAACTTCACAGATGGGTGTTTAGGGTGAAGACCAATTCTTTCAAGAGGAAAATTTACAAGACCCCCCTTTTTAAAAAAACTTAACACCAAATAACCAGAACATTTTACTGCAGGTTTGCAGACCCTCATTCCCATATACTCATACTGAACAAGTGTCTGTTCTCGTCTACACAAAGTTGGCCATGGCCCTAAAATAAGGACATTACTTCCTCAGTACTGTCTGCCACCATAGCTGCCACAGTCAGTGTGTAAGTAATTAGGATATACTGCCAACTAGAAGGAACTAGGGCAACTTAAAAGGAAAATAAAGCCACATGTTTCATGGAACCAATCCATAAGGAAACAAGTGTGAAACCAGCAAACCAGCTAACTTTATGAATGGGTGACCAGAGGAGATCCAATTAACTGAAGTCCTTAAGTGGGCTATTAGAATAATTAGTAGACCAATTTGATTTGGCTATTACCAGTAACTATTTTGCCCGAGAAGTGACCACTAATAATGTACTAGTGTACAGGCCCACACACCATTCAAACTGCAGTCATGTTTATATTACTGTAGTCTCATCATAGTATACAAATATTGACTGCTATGAGGGGCATGGTTGAAACTATAGGCCCAAGGTGATCTCGAAACCATACTAGCCGAGGGCATAGTATGGTTACGAGATCACCGAGGGCCTATAGTTTCAACCATGCTCCGAATAAAAAGCAGTCAATATTTGTTTTACATGTATATGTTGGTTAAAAGAACATTCTAAACCAGGATTCTAACACAGGCCTATATCATGTGTAGGCCATGGCGTGCATGCATGGTTTAACAATTTTGTGTAACTTGTAGGCCTAGGGTCCAAAACTTGTGAAGAATTAGCAATCAACCTTTCTTGTGTTGAGGAAGTGATGTTGGAGTCCAAAACGGATCGCCGTAATCGACTTCTTGCCATTTTTTTTGTCAGCATGATGCGTACTTGATTTCCGAATTCGGCAACTTTTACACGGCCTGCATATGGCCGTCATCGGTGTCAAATTATAATCCTCGAATATCTTCACGGTGTATTTTACCTGCCGTTTGGTATTAGTTCTATGAGCTGCATCTCTGATTCCTTTCAGATCTTCATCGACAAGCTCAAAGCATGAATACTGATGCTGCAATTCAGCCATTTCCTTGCTCTTGTTTGTATCAGACTTACACTACAGCACAGTACGCGTAAACAAAATGCGATGGTCTGCTTATATTCATCTCATACACCAGCTTCAATATGTACACTCATAATACGGATGAATAGTTCGTACGGCAGTCTTTTCCGCTGGGAAGAGGTGTCTCGAGCATAGTTTATGAACTATACCCGCTCTGCCCAGGGCATAGTTCATTTTTGGTTCAATTCTTGAAGCTAGTTGAATTAATGCCCCCACTTTTAACCAATCAGATGACAGGGATCTATATATGAGGTATATAATAGTCTACATGTATGTATCTCAGAAAGGTGGAAAAGAGCAAGTGCTATCATATTTTGACTTCAGAGCCCACCAGCTTTGGACAAGGCCAACTTTTTCCATGCCTGAATTCTCTAATTTACAATTAGAGAATTAGAGGAAAAACATTTGTTAATTGATTTAAAGGGGATTGACCCAATTTAAGTCTATAATTTTTCATTAGGTCAGGTTTCCTTTCAGGGCCTGCTACTGGTATCCTGGTAACCAGTACTACTGTACCTGTCCCAGGGCCGAGTTGACGGCGGCTAAACTGTCACCCCCATCAATTTTCTAAGGAAATCTGATGAGGAGCGTAGCTGGTTACCCTGGTAGAATGAAAAAGAAGATCTACCTACAAGGGTGTCAGCTCAGGAGAGCTATTAGTGGCCATCCAGCACATGCTGCCTTGTATGGTGGGCATAGTTGCCCAAAGGCTAGGCCCACTGCTGAAAACTGTGGATTGGCATCAGGAAGGGCATCCGGTCAATTATTATTATTTGCTCCAATAAATCCTCACACCAGCAGTATTGCTGAGTGTGAGGTGTATCCGGCCACCCCTGTTAGCAGGACAAAACCGGATTTAAAACTTTGTTTTAACTTTTTAACTTATCTTGATAGAATGGCCTTCACCCCAAAAACCCCATAGTAAAGTTTCATGCCGATATTTCAACCTGTTTTGAAGTGAGAGCTAAAAACGTGATTTTGTAAGCCCATAGAGTACTGTGTAAAATTAATATTGGTTGATTAAAATGGGGCATATTTTTGCTCATAACATCCAAACCAAACATCCTTTAAACCTTATATTTCACAGGGCAAATGAGAAAAATAGTAGCTTTCTTCTATCTGATACAAAATTTCAACCACTTCCGGTAAAATCTGGGGTCCCTGGGAAAAAGGCTATTAGCTAGTGATCTGACCATGGATCTTTAACCCTAACACCAATCACTATGTTTTGCAAGCAATTACTACATACCACACACTACCACAGGCCCAAGGACGGATGGTACACTACCAATTCCACAACCGGTTACCACAACTGAGTGCACAATTACGAACAAAGAATTAAAACAGAATACATACAGCGACTGATGGCTTGTATCAATGGGTTGATTACATTACCAATTACCACATTATTACAACCACAAAATTGGCCATGGTCGGTCTCCTGTGGTCTACCATGCTGGTGCGGTTAGGGTTAGAATTATACGCAAACCCACAAAGTTAGCATAAAAATACTGGGAGTGGCTAGCTCTTTCCTGTTTGTGCAAGTATCGGGGGGGGGGGTGGGGCCGGTGGGGTAGGAACATGCCACACCTTCCTAACATGCAACATGCAAATCAAACACGGCCATCACTCCGCGGTGCTTATTTTCTTTTGCAATAGGACCCCCTTAACTTTGGTATGTCGAGGGTGGAGGGCCCGCTTCTTACTCATATATAACGGTTACACACAGACTTGACTAAAGACTACGCAGCTGGTCCACGAAATTTAAATGTAAATGACGTTATTGGAAATTACACAATTTGCAGCGGGGTTAATCCACTAACCCCCGACGGATTTTGAAGTCAATTATGTATTTTCTAATTTATTCATGCGATATTACTAAGATCTTTGACACAAAAGTTTTTAATAAAAGATGATTTTTTAATGTCACGGGACCGAACATGCCATAGAAACTGCACGTAAGAAAGTTACAACCAAATTACCCGCTTTAGGAATCCCTTTTCAAATTGCCAAAATCGAGCAGATAGTGTCCTCCCTCCCCTGGTTGCCAGCCTCCTCCTGTCGTTTGCAAGTATGTATATCTTCTTACACTGTCCTAGAATATCATGTGAGAGCAAATGGAAGGATACTTTCACAGTCCGATTAAAAATGTTACCTGGCCACTTTAAACCCTAACCGGGACCGGGGTCGTTTTGCCGATTCCCGTATCGGCCTCCCTAATGTCCAACGAGGGGCAATCTATTTGTTATTTTTAACGGCCCAGAGCAACGACCCCGAGCCAAATTTTGGTCTTTATTGAATTTACTCGGCTGTTTTTTTTCCGGCACAGGAATAAAGTAGCGTAAAGGTCAAATAGATAGGCCCCCAGATGCTCCCCCCCCACCATGGTTGCTAGCCCTCTTCCCGTCTGTTTTTTTTTGCATCATGGCTACATCTTCCAAGGGCCTAGAATATCGTGAGAGCAACATTGGAAGGAACCTTCAACATTTCGTAAATACAGTACCTTGTGCCCACCTTAACCTACCCGGACAGGGTCGTTTGTTCCGACCCGACCGGCCCAAATGCAACGAGGGCAATCTATTTTTATTTTTACGGCCCCATGAGCAAACGAGAGCCAAATTTTGCATCTCGGCCGTTTTTCCCCCGGCACAGGGAATATAAGTAGGCCGTAAATACTAAAGGACGGCCCAGATTCCCCCTGATATTACGAAAAAACATCGCGTCATTTTTACGTGAAGTACTGTGACGGCTCCAGGCATGCAACGAAAAACATCGCTGCCTATTTTCCGGACAAAAAAAACTGTCACAGACCTTTGCAACGCTGATACATCGCCGTGTGAATGCAATGACGATACAGGGGAGAAGAATATATTAAATAAAATAAATAATGGAGGTGCGTTACCTTCTTGCACAATGATTCTGCCATGTGAAATTTGTAGCTTATAGTTTAGCCACCGTCGTTTAGTGGCGCTTATTATCGCTACGTCATTAGTATGTGCGTGGCGCTATTACGATCCGTCATGCTCACGGTTTAGTCATGAATGCCCCCGTTTATGCATTAAGTAATATAACAAATAGCCTTACGAAAATGTGGCGCTATCACCATCGAAATCGGAAATGGTCTATGGGCATTTTGTAACCCCAGGTTCACCCGCCCCTTGATGAAAAGCATTGCGCTTTCTGCAGGCAAAAACCGGTTTCCCCTTCTCATGAAATGCAGTTTGAACAAGCATTCGCACATGTCCCTAGGCCCATGCAGTCCCCAGGTGCAACAAGGCAATCTAGCCGTTCAGTTGTCCGGGTACCAGACAGGCCCAGATGCAATCGATGGAGGAACATTAGATCGTCATTTTCCGTAAAAGACGGGTCACACGATTGCAACGAGGGGGGACTTCATCGCGTCATTTTTCTTTTGGTAAGACGGCCAGATTGCAATGCGGGCCAAAGAGAGTCATGTGCGCGACAAAAAATATGTTGTGACGGCCGAGAGCAACGAGAAACATTTTCAGGACCCTCCTCTTTGGTCTGCTGGTACCACGTTTTCGTTGGCTCTCATTGAATCTCGGCCCCAAGTTAGGGTTAAAGGTTGAAATGGATCCATCAAATCTGTGGTCATTCTTTTTTGTTAAGACCCAAAATAGAGAAAATGGTGTTGTGTCATTTGTGCTAACCACGTGCGACTTGTGGGTTTCAAGCAAGGTTCTTGGTGCACTTCCGCTAATTTGATCAAGAAAATGATTTGTCATGTTTGACCTTCCAAGGGTTATGTTTTACTTCATACCTATCTTGTAAAAAGGGGTAACCAGAATTCCACACAATTTGTTTTGTTTACCCATGTATGGAATAACAGTATATCCTTCTGCTGTGGGTAACAGTGACAACATTTCACAAAAATTTCCGGGGGAATTCAGTTATTCTTGCCACCAAATCCTCATTCCATTGTATGTAGTTTATTCTTCTGTTAAGGCTTTCCTATTAGTCATACTTTCCCTATTCTCCCTTCACATCATTGGTCCAGGTATGATATTGCAATTCATCTTATATTTTTTCCTAAAATAGACCCTCTTTTAAAGTCATTAACTTTGTTTCGTTAGGAAAATGAAATTAAAACACGAATACACATAACCTTGCTTGATCTGCCTTGAATACATGGTCCTGGGTGTTCTACCGGAAATCACTTTTTACCAAAAATCATATTTCCTACAATGACACAACTTATGGATCGCAGAGATCAAAAATTTAAAGTGCGCGCGCATGCATATTCTATGGTGTTTTGTTTCATACGGTCCTTTTTCCCTGTCACACGTGAGTTTAGTTGTCGTTTCTGCTCACAACTTGTGCTGAACAACTGTTGCCCTGTACATAAATTTTACAACAATCAAGAATTTTAATTGTACTTGTAATTTTTTGCGCAACAAAATTGTGCGCATAGCCATAGTTTAACAGGAGGCCCACCACTAAATACCAGCCCAGCTGCATGGTAGTTCGATGATATCCTACTCGTACATCTGTTTTGGTGCTGATATTGTGGGCATAGGCAATTTACGTGTTTCAAAATTTTATGATTTCCGTTGAGAAACCCTGGATCCACTTATTGAATGTTAGCAAATATTAGCACATTTTTTTCTAAAAAACAAGATTTTTCAAAAAAACAAAAAATTGAGAGGTTTACACCGGGTTGCATTCGTATAACTGGTTAGTAAAGATCACCCTGTGAATGGTTTTAAGCCTCGAATACATGTCTGTGTTTCACAAAGATTAGGCATTTTGTAATTAGACTAATATTAGCGTTTGGGATCCGATTGATAATAAGGCAAAATTGGATGATCTTGAGAAACGGCCTTCCAATGTGAAATAGCCGCGGAGGAAGTAGAACCAGGTATGGTGTACGTTTTCCCATTACTTGTTTTATTGGTTTCAGGCAAGCAATATTAGAAGGTTATCTTCTCTCTCAGCCCCTTTTCCCCTTCTCTTCTCCCTTTTTTCGGTCTGGGCTTACGATTTTAATCCCTGGTCACGGACATAAAATCCTTAGCATTACCGCTCTGCGTTAAGTCCAATCTGGTTTCCCACCAATTTAATGATTCAATATCGCTTATTTCTATTGATTAAATATTCCTTCACATTTCTTAGCCATTCTGTTTTGCAGGTTACAGTTTCTAGCCAATTACCACGTAATTGTGCCACAAATATCCACTTGAATAAATGGGTGTTTCGTCGCTCTTCACAATTAAGATCCCCCCTTCTCTTTGTTGCCACTCTATTTGCTTTAATGGATTAATACAAGATTTGTGATGATCTGATTCACTAATTCTACCAGTGTCCCAATTTGTGTGAGTTTGCGTGATTGTAGGCTGACCAGCAAAAATCTTGTAATCCAGTTTTGTGTTTTGCGGACTTCACATTTATATCTATGTAGTCGTTCATTTTTCCATGCAACATCATGTGATTACTCCCAATCTTGGGGACAACAGATAAGAGGCTTTTTTAATTGGCTTAAAGGCCGACTCAGAATTTCTGTACGAGGGCGCCATTCAATTTCAACACAATCATGTTTTTTTGAATAATATAAATGTCTTCGTCCATATCCCTAATCACTGTGTGACAATAGTTCAAGGCATTCGTATAGAAAATCTAACATACTGTGTTTAAAATTTCTGGATCAGGAATTTTTTGTTATTACACCGTATCCTATGTCACGGATATATTGTAGATAATAAATATGTTTACTGCATCAAACGAAAAATCTGATTTATCCGTCGAACCTTTAGATGTGTTGTATTTTAGGTTACTATCTGTAGTTCTAGTTTACTATTTTAATTATTACACACAACAAATTTTGAAATCTGAGTCAGCCCCTTTAAGTATTGAATTTGATGGGCTTGCAATTCATGTAGATTAAAGTACAAAGATCCGGACGGGTTCGAGGAAGGAACTTCCGGAAGAAATAGAAAGAAAACCTAGTTCTTCCGGTAAAGAATTGATAAAAGAATTTGGACGAAAACTGGAATAAAAAAAAAAAAGGGGTTCTTCCAGTTTCTTCCGGAAGAAAACTGGAGAATGAACTGGAAGAAAAAGATAAGAAAGAAATTGGGAGACAGAAGAAAATTGAAGAAGGAAGAAAACGCGAAGAAAATAACGAAATGTATTATGAACAACAAACTAAATTACATTCCATATTCATCTGCTTTGCACTTCAAATACATTTCAATGGCTACTTTAGTACTTGCCAATCTGTTTTTTTCTTCAAAATTACAAGTTGACTAGATATGTTAGGATCATCCTTTGCAAAGTATTGGATTTGTTCACAATTGTGTTTTGTCTAGCAATAAAAAATACAGAAATTTAATTGAACCCATTTTCCAAATCTTTCCATGTGCACATGTACTTATCAACCAGTTGAATTGTTAGATGTCAACACCAATGATGAAAAAGCTTTTAAAATCTGTAGGCCAATTTATCTAATTTTAAAAGCACAAATTCAATACAAGTAGCAACCATATTGTTTTGTTTTAAATGTGGGTGTAATACAAACTCCGTACTTTGTATTTGCTTAGTGGGGAGAACCTGGTGTTTGGAGCACTTATAAACATTTGTGTAAAGAAATTGAAGATGTTCATGTCTTTACAAGTGGTCTATGCTTCGGCTCTTGGTGGTGTGTGAGAATTGTCTAATCAATTAGTTCCAGTAATTTGTTATAATTTAGGCCACTGTGAATCAATGTGTGAGTTTAATTGTGCATTCCCATGGCTTAGGTATGGGCCGGTTCCTGAAGGGTTTTGTAATATTTTATTCACTATATTTCATTCACTTTGTAATCTAAAACCAAAAGTGTAAGTCCTTGGCTGTTAATATATAGAAAGTTTATAATGACTTTTTAGTTTCGTCCGCCTTTCAGTGGAAGATAGACTTAGAAACTGGCAAGACAAACCCGCTTTCTCCCAAGTGGAGAATAAAACCTGCGAAAAAAAACGCCGGTTTTTTCACCTGTGGAAGAAGAAACGTAAGATAGCAAAAGAGAAGACAGACCAGAAGGAAACTGGCGAACCCTGACGATGGACTTCATATTTAGTTACGCGAGTTTGAATGCACTTGCAAAGAATAAGATTTAAGCTTCTAACTCAGATCAATGTTACTTGGGTGACGATATAAGTTACTAAAATGAATATGATTTAAATGGTCATGTTTGTAGATACTTTTGCCTACTCGTCTATAGATATTGAATTTGTGTTACTGGGTATATAACCAGAGATAGGTTAATTGAATAGCCTCTTCAAGCGTGAATGCCATCCTAAAAGCACATGTTATGTTATTTAAAGTGACTCTCCTTTCCTTTATCGAAAATGTTGGCGATAATCACTAATCAGGTAAACAACCTTTGCAAATGTCAAAACCCTCTGATGTCAATTTGAAAAAAAAATCTTATTTTTAAGTGGAATATAAAAACAATCTTGATTTGTTGCATGCTGTTTACACAATGTTGTTTAAAGTTAGTTTCACTTTTAACTCAAGGAAAACATATGACGTATCTTCTTGTGATGGAGTATTATAGCTATTTTCAGGTCAAAAGTACGAAAATAATGCTTTTATTATCAATTTGGCTGCAATGTTGAGTGTCAAACTTTATATTTAAAGTAAATTTTCACAATGGTCTATGAAGCTTTTAATTTTGTTATTTTTGTTTGCAAATGATTGCTAGTTCCGTTTAAATATAGTAGCAACCAATCACAAATTGCTAACACCAATGACTGTTATGAAAAGGCCAATTTTGGAAATGTGCACTTTCAAAAAAATAGGACACTCCATGGATTAATGACAACACAACACCACAGGGCACAGGAGAATAGGTGCTGAACCGTCATTCAACATATTTCATTTAAAGGGTATTGTTATATTCAAAAATAAGAAACATGCAGCCAAATGCACATGGCTTTATTCGAATAAATAGCTGTTTTAAAAGGGAGGATTTTGGACATAAAAAATGTTGGCACTTGTGGGAAATTTTAAAGAAGTGCTTGCAATCGTTTCGTATTATGTTCCACCTGCTGTCATTGTCTGGACGTTGAGTGTAGTTTTCGTGGTTAACCACGAACCAGAGGTCAAATTCATCTTACCCCTTAACATGTCACGGGGTAGTCAGCTATAAGACATCTGAAGTGCAATAGAAGGTAATACACATAAAGTTTTTTCTCCTGAAAGCCCCCTTTTCCCTACACAGCCAATACCCGAAGTTACGGAGCATTGCATCACAACCGGCTGACTGTACATTTTCCCTTCATTGCGGACAAAAATTTAAACAACGGAAAACAAGCTTTTAATAGTCTCACCGGCAATATTTGGCAGCAATACCGGTATCATAAGGGGACATACAGATATGGCCGAAAGGCAAGGTGATTTAGCATATATGACCATTATCTACTACTGGGGTGCAAAAATTTTGACCTTGACACATCTGCTAAATTAAGACGGTTCCAACATTACAGTTCAACATTTTGAGGAAAACCCTGGGGGACTTAGGGAAGAGTAGTAGTGCATGGTGGATACAAAAAATGGCGACCCTCTGAAACCTATAACTGTAAACTGAAAATGTCTTGACTGGATCAAAATCATCTAAAATTTTAAACCCTCACTGTGAATAGGGAATATGGCAGTTGTGAGAACAGAAAGAAAGCATTTTAACAATCAACCGATTCCAATCCAAGATCCTAAAAACAAATCATAGGATTTCTTATACAGCTGCATACATATAATGCATATCTATACTGACGGAACCCAGGCAAAATATTTACTAATCTAAGCCATCCCAAGATAAATTCCAGTTGGGGGGTGGAATCATATTGAATGAAATCACATTTGACTTCTTTGTATCTGCTGATCTCCTTTGGGTCTGAATTCCATCGGTAGTATTTTCTTAGGTTCTTGTAATCATGGATGTCTGCAACAAACGTTAATTCCTCATTGTACTGGGTATTTGGAATATTTAAAGATGATTTTTTCCAATTCAAATGACCAGACATTTTCACCAGTTTACAGTGTATGTGTTATGGAGTAAATTATGTTAGGGTATACCTCACTTGTAGCCTCTGGAATTTTGTCCCCCATTCAGACATGTGTGTGGGGAACAGTGCCCCCCCCCCTCCCCTTTGTAACCACAAGATCTTTTGATGGATCAATTGGAGGGTTACATTTCAAAAAGAGGAGAATACAAACGAAGGGAAAGAAAGGTGAAGGTGAGAAATGGGATTGTAATGTGAGATGAGTGGGGAACAAATTGAATGTTTGGTTTTTTATGTGGGTTTTGTTCCACAACTTATTGCCCTTAAATCCCAACAATTACTCCTCCCCAAAAATGGCTGAGTCAAACGCAATTGCACCCCGCCCCCCATCCAAGATTGTAATAACCCCCAACCCCCATGAATCAAATCTCCCCCCCATATACACCAATTTGATTAATTCAAAGGTTCGTCACCCGCTTATAAAACATTGATCCTAATGTAATTCCCAAACATATGTACCATGTCCAAAACAACCGAACCATCCATTACCTAATGTGAAATAAAATTTCCCCCCCCCCCCAAAATAAAACATTAATTTAATCCCCCCAATAACAGTTACACACAACCCCACACACTTAAACCCCCATACTCTCTAAAAGCTTTTCTCCCATATAATCTTTTCCTTCAACATCTCCAAAATGCTTGAAAAATCATCCGCACTCTCCCAAAAAGTGTGTTTCGCCAATGTGTAGGGCCCCAAACCTCAAACAGAAAAAACCCCCCCCCCCCCCATATTTTTTACCCCCCCCCACCCCCCCCCCCAACCCCCCCCCCCCCCCCCCCCCCCAACAAAAATAAAAGGGCGTTAAATTGGGCATATGAAACGCTGCATGCCATAGTTTGCCTTTCTGAAATGTGCATTTCGTTTTCCCGGCCCATCAGACAATATTGCCAGTCAACCCTATGTTTGTTGTGACCCGGGATACAAACAAGTGTGACCCGGATTTTATTGTTTCTGGTACCGGCAACTACAGGCGAAACTAGCCAGAATTACTGAATTCATCCCGGATAGGTCGGAATATATACCATAGGAGGTCGGTAAGTAAGTAAAATTAGAACTTTTTCCAACAGGTTTTGTGTCGGAAACCCCACACGATATCCTATACCGGTGGTACTCAAATTCGTAGCCCCAGGCTGCGCCCGGGCTACGGGCTACGACGGTTCGAGCTGTAAACAGGCAGTGCGCATGCCTGCCTAGCTAGGCTAGCAAGCATGCTACTGCCAGATAGAGTAGACTTGTTCGAAATATTCTAACCGTAAATACCACTGCATTTACGGTTTAAAGCCTTAAAGAGACATGAGGAGATTTCCCCAAAAAGAAGCGCCCCCAACTTTTTTCAACCCAGTTTTTTGCATATTGGGAATGCTTCCAATGTATTAGATCAACTGACTGAAGGTGAAATAAGCCGGAATTACGCCGGCTGTAAGTAATAATATGATGATGTTAGTACTTTCTGTTGTGCACGACAGATTCAGTCAAAGCAACAGTGTTCTATGGGGGCAATAACGATAGTCAGGCAAGTTTCAAAACAAGGTTTGCTGTTTTCTTTTTACTTGTTTTGTACAATAAACCTTCGGAAACATTCGTGGTAGGTGGTCTACATCGCTTCTGTGCAATGGGAGAGAAAATTCGTTATCCGAAAAAATCTCCTCCTGTCACACTTTAAAGTAACCAGACATGGGCGGAAGAAGTTAAACCAAACATGCCCAGTTATTCACACATCATTAGGAGATTTCCGCATTTTTGATTGGTTCGAGACCGTTACCAAACAACGGTTATGGCCCTTGCAGTAATCGATTTCTGATCACTTTTTGGGTAGGCCATGTAGAAAGGTTAGAGGTGTGTACAATGAGCATGGTTGCTACGGCTTATTGTCTCAAAATAAATATTGAAGCCACAATATACGGGACTATTAATCAAAAAAATGACAGCAGTAAACTGCGTGTCATCCCCTGGCAAGATGGCACAGTCCGAAACATGACACTCAGCTGCACTTGACTGTGGTCCATGACCTTTGACATCATCCACACGAAGGAACCCCTATTGCACTTACCCCAAGTCTGGTTTAAATCGGACCTAAACTTTTCGAAGGAGGAGATGCGAAAAAAAAAACGAAACCAACCAAACTGGAACACTGGAACACACACACATGAACACATACACGCATACAGAACACATACATACAGACATCGCACCCTCGCAATATCCCACCTCTGATTGTCAAGCCAGGGGGTTTAAAAAATGTATTTTCGGAATATGTGTTGAATAAAACACAAACATTTTCAAATATGTGCATGTTAGGGCACATTCGAAGCACCACCCTATTTGTAATGGAACATTTCCCATTTGAGAATCGATCGTGCTGTTGTACTCAAGTGTGAGGAGACCGAAAATACACATGACATGAAAAGATGTGACTTTGCAGCTGATTTTGGGAGGATTTAAGGTATACAAAATGACACAAATAATGATGTGAGGGCCGGCGGGGGTCGCTTGCGACGCCCGACGACGCGATGGCCTTCTGGCCCTAGGGCCAAAACAAGCGTTAACTCATGAAAATCCATAAGTGAACCCCTAAATCCGTGCTTACAGATCTTCAGTGAAAAACGTTAATCCAATCTGGAAGCGTAAGTCTTTACAAGTGCAGTCGACTGGCGAGAAGCTAATTTACATATCAATGTCCAATACGTGCACAGGGGGGGCGGCTAGAATTTTGGCGTTATAGTGAGGAATTCGAGAATCGATTTCTCGCAAAGATTACACAGTTAACATGATTTGCCATGTGAACAATGTTTTGATTCTCGTAAACTTTAGTAGAACTTGAAAACCGCAGTAACGAATAGACCGATTCCAGCAAAAGTGGGTTTTGGCGAATCGAGATTGATTATCGCAAACATCGACGAAATTATACCCGTGACGCATTTTTCTTGCAACACAGGCCCGCCCGAAATTTACACTCGCCTGTCTCATCCGTCAACTGGTGGAGGGGGTTGGACGGATAGAGTTTCTCGATTATTATAGAGCTAGTCCTGCTTAGCATGACTCGAGTGGCCCTTATCTTTTATTAACCAGACATATTTTACTGGCCCTAAGTCCCATGCCACAAATGAACTCCAGACCAATGTAAAAACAAATTTGCTGAAATTCATGATTCTCTAATTGAGTCCATGTTTAGCAAATTTACTCACTTTTGGGCTTGTTTAAGGACCTCGGTAGACAACCCTTAAATGTTTTAAGTAGTTTTCAGGAAGAAATATAAAACTTAAAAAGAGCAAATTTAATGCACTTCCAGAGGACGATAATTCACTTCCACAGACTAACGTCCAAACCGGAAAATCCAAACTTGTGACATCAGACAGGTGAAAGTCAACACGTGCGACCCAATTTTGTAAAAATTTTAAAAAGCCCATTATACTTCCAGTCGCAGCGAGCGATTTATGCTCTTGAGCATGCGGACGTTGATCTGGGGTTAGACGTCCGGTAGTGCACCATGCATATAATTTAGCTCGCTTCGACTGGACGTATGTCATAGGTCCACGGCGGGGAGAAAGAGAAATTGTGTAAAAATGTCACATACAAGTTTTGTAGTGATAGCGCACCGCACCGGATGCGAGTCCTAATTCATGCAGTATGCCGTATTGACATAGCGTGAATAAACACTGCACCACTTATGAACGCGATCAGAGCTAAGATTTTATAAGTAGCTCACTTTCTTGTTTCGGCGCCTTAGGGTCCCGCTTCAAATGGACCTTACGGCGGTCTGGTAAGTAAGTATTCCTGTTTCTAAATTGCACAAAATAGTTGGCGTAAATTGAAGCAGCATTTGAAAATTCTCAAGACCTTGAAATAATTACAAAAGGCATTGTGGGAAAAAGGGATGGGCCCGTAGCGATTGCGTGTTCATTTTTCCGTGGTGTTGCGAGACCGAAAAGTACACGACACAAAAAGTTCAATTTTCAATTTTCTGCTAGGTCTATTAGGTTTAGACCCAATACGAGATTCAAACCAAACATGTAATAACAGCCATCTGATGCAAAAAGCTCCTAGAACCCTTCGTTTTCGGAGATATTTGAGATTTAGTTAGTTTCATTGCATACATGCGCTATGACGGACTCGATAACTTAATTCTAAATTTAGAAATATTTAGCGTTGTGACCACAGATACCACCGTGGGGAAATTACTTACTGGACCGCAGTTAACTGATGACCTACCGGTAGTTCAGTTGAACTGAAACCAGAGGGTCGCCATTATCGTAACACGTACAATCATTGAACGGCCTCAGTACCGTAGCTTATAGCGGGACATGAAAGAGGAAAGAAACAAGTAGATTTCTCCTCGATTTTTAAAACAACAAAACCAATGTTACTGAAAAGGCCATTGATCGAAGAATCTCACATACCTTATCTTTCATATGTTGTAGTTTTTTAAAGCTTCTAAACCACTGAAAAATAATGATTTTTCAACACAGATTGGTAATTTTTATCATATAGTTAAGCAATGGATATGAGCAATGTGGGGGTTAAAGGTCACCCTCTCATACCAGGGTCATACACGTGACAAATTTACGAGTATGTAGGGGCGGCGAGGGAGGGGTGGTGACTCGAGCGTGGTAAGGATAAAGACCGGGCTCATTATCCGCCCTCCTCTTCTTCTTTCTTATCTTTTCTTTTACTGATCTTTTTCCACCACCCCTTCTCCACCCTCTCCTTCCTGATTTTCTCTTTTTTCGTATCTCATCTCCTCATTTTTCACTGTCAGCTTTCTTTGCCATCCATTTCACCTACCCTCCTCTTTTAAGTCCCTCTTTTCTTTTTCTATACCCTGTTTTTTCAACTCTGCTTTCCCCCTTCGAAACCGTGTTCGTCGGGTTTGTGGGCCAGGACATTGTGATGAAACGACGGTAGGATCACGGGGCCGTCATTTTAAACTGAAGATTAAACCAATGGTATTTTCGAGCTAGCTATTTTGGCACGGTATTTTGGACCGGAGACGAGAAGTACTAAACGCGATCTTGTCTGAATGGACGGTTAGGATTTTTTTTCAACTAAGAGGGCTATTTTGGCAGCTCCCAAATTAAAAAAGTTGTGTTACATCGTGTAGATCCATTGCCAGGTAGCTAGTCCCACAGGCGTTATTGAATTCGAAAAAGGAAATCTAAAATTTTAATGGAATTGAAATGAATTAACTTTAAAGGTCCACGGCCCAATCCTTAATAGCCTCGTCCCCAGAAAGCCAGATTGTACCGGGGAAGTGGGTCAACATTTTTGTATCAGAAGAAAAGCTACTATTTTTCATTTACCTGTGAAAATCTGTAGGCCAAGGAATGTTTGGTTGGAAGTACCCATGAGCGAAAATGTACCCCATTTGGTCTCCGACCCAACTATTAATTTGACACAGTTTACTCCTATGGGGCTTACGAAATCTGTTTTCGCTCTCACATGGAACAACGCAGAAATTATCGGCCACGATACTTTACAGGTGGTGTTTTTGGGTGATGGACCAATCTATCAAATTTGAAAAATTCATATCCTTAAATCGGGCGCCATCCCCCCTTTAACAAAAGCAATTTATAAAACCAGGGGGTTAGGCTTATTTTTTAGTAAAGGAATCAGTTACCAAAACTTCTGAATGCATCCTATTTTAAACATGGATACACACTAACTGCGGGGAATGGGGCATGGGGAAGATTAAATGCTATATGTCTGTTGCTTTGCTGCTCTGGAACATGATTATATTATATAGCGAAAGGGGAAAGGTACTTTAAGATTGGGATGAGTTCCTTTTGGCACTATAAATTCACGTGACAAACCAGTGCAAATATGTATTGGAAGAATTGCTGGGGGAAGAACACATGTACCTCCTCTTCCTTTCCCCAATGACTGACCAATTGGTGAATGCCTGTCCTAGTGCATAAGGAGATGGAGGATTCAAAATTTGTCCTATCAGAAATTCCTCGACACAACCTTCTGCTCCTTCCCCTTACCCCACCCCCCACTACCCCATTTGTAAAAGTTGGTTATGCCACTGTTATTTATACGGTCAGATCAGGCACTGTATTTTTGTTATTTTATAGCAATGACAGATGCAATTCACAAATATATTGCGCGATATGGAATGCCCTTTAATTTTTGTAAACCGGCTGGTAAAGATGTAACGTTTTTAATAATGATACGAAACGCCATACACGTTCGTCACTCCAACAAAGACCAATGAGCGAGTTCTTTTTCGATTCAATACGCCCGTGGGATTAGATTGTAGCCTAAACTGACAATGCATTGTATACGCCATGCGTCAAAAGCTGGATGGCAACAACTGCATAATTGACAACTTCTCTCGAGAAATTAAGAAGGGCCTTATATTTACATAAATTTTATCGCTTGAAGGCATATCAAAAAAATGAATGGTACAGCAGGGATGACGAAGTTCGAGAGCACACAACTGGAGTGTTATTTGGACATATACATGTAAGTTTTTTGGTAAGTGTACAGCAGTATGAAAGGCGTTGCCTTGGCAATTTCGAACTGTTATGGTTACCATGTACATTTGCCCTTTATGAGAGGTACCAAAACCACGAGGTTAGTAGATGATAACAAGTAGTGTTAAAAAGATAATGTTGCCTTGGTTTTGGTTACCAGAACTACCTTACTGGATGCTAACATATACACTGCCCAAAATACCCAATCCAAGTAATTTTGGACGGAGAAAGAAAGCGGAAACTGCAACTTGAAATGAAATTGAATTTTTATAAACTACTCATCGACGAAGCGGGAAACACGTATGCAATACTGAGGCATTTCTCAGATCATTGTAAAGAGTAAACAATAATAGCCTATAGGTACATGTTTATATCTGTTGAAAGGGACTGTAGTATTAACATTTGAGTGCTTCATACCATGGTACATGAGTCCATAGTAAGTTCTCGCCTAAGCATAACTCACACATTTGTCTTTAACCAGTTGTCAACTTAACGGTATGTGAAGTAGCAAAACCACTGGAATCCTTTCCCCTGTTACCAGCATGCGCAGGCCATTTCAAAGAGCCAAACTTGCAGAATCAGATGAAACAAAATATCAAACGCAATTTAGAATAAGAGTTGAGTATGGTCTTAAATAATACAATACATTTTGAAAATGTTATCCTCATCAAATTGTCTAAAAACAAGTAGAAACCATCATCTGTCCGGAGAAGACGAAAGATAGAAGAAGAAGAAGAGAAGAAA
Organism: Ophioderma brevispina; assembly: GCA_023653785.1. Classification (NCBI taxonomy): domain Eukaryota; kingdom Metazoa; phylum Echinodermata; class Ophiuroidea; order Amphilepidida; family Ophiodermatidae; genus Ophioderma; species Ophioderma brevispina. Next base: position 39,414 of record JAMKCH010014451.1, read on the forward strand.
AGAAAGAAGAGAAGAAAGAAAGAAAGAAAGAAGAGATGAAGGCAGAGAGAAGAAACAACCCTTCTCATGCAGAAGTGATTGTAGTCGCCATTTTCTTCAAAATTTTTAATTTTAATTCTGTATTATCGTTTACATTTAGAGACGATTGTGAGATCGACAAAGTTGAGGTAGGTAACAGGGAAAAAGGTATATTTCAATGTGTTTTTTGCCCATAGAACTTCACATCTGTACTGACAACATGTTATTGATGTTAAAAGACATAAAATTCTAATGTGGAGGTATGCTTAGCAGAACTAGTTTCAGGGTACGCAACGCAAGGGTTGTATCCCCCCCGGATCTACAACATACATTGAGGGCAATATCCCGTTCAGCGAGCACAAGAAAATGGACATTTCAAGAGAGGGCAACTATGCATGCTGACGTTTAATCACACATAGGCCCAATCATTGAGCAATCCCACGTGATTAATGTTAACTAAGGCACTTTGCAGTCGATAATATCATTGATTCTCCTTTGAAGGAAAAATCAGCAATTTCTTAGGCTCTTATCCAGGGTGGCAAATTTCGACGAGAATCACAGAACTGATTCTCGACGGGGATTCTCGTAGCATATGTATGAGGATCATTTTTACCCAGTGAATACATGTATTTATATAATGTCGTTGTCAGTTCAAAGTAAAATTTAATCTCGCAAACTTGACGAATTTGCATCCCTGATATCATGCTATCAGGGCTCTTCAGCAGAGCAGCGGCAACTTCTTTTACAAAATCTCAAGGATGCCGGGGAACAGATGTGGCCGCACGATCACCGTGCAATTTCACGTTCGTTCATCTGCTCTGTTTGGAGCTTACGTGATTTGCGAATATACTGTAATCTCGCGAGAATAGGATTAGACGAGGAAAAACCAGGGATCACAAGTCAGGAGGAAAAAGGATTCCGATCCAAAGGGAGAAGGTAGCGGTGGTGTATGTATCCCTAAACCTCCTAGTAAGTATTTCCTTTTTTTTTTATTTTTTTTAAACCACACAATTCTACATAGTTACTATCACAGAATTGCTACTGAAAGAGAAGCGTATACTGCCCGCTAGAAACAGTTTAGGGAAACTGCAGTATTTGCTTAAAAGGAATTTTGAAAGAGCAACATTAGTAAGACCGCTTCGTAGAGGGAATTGATCGGCACTAAGCAGAATAGAGATTTACATAGGTTGTATTTCACGCTGGCTGAATACCCTTTGTCGTAAAGAGGTCCAGTCCAAGGTTAAAAACGTAAAAGGCCATCAAACATGGTTAATAAGATCCTAGTTACGATTATCGGATCTGCCAACTGGATCAAGAGTAGACTAAATCCGTAATCGGCATGCCCTATGAATGGGATTGGGCACGGTCCCCGGCAGGTAGTTCTGCTAACATAACTCCACATTATGTATTTAAAATGGTGGTCAATGAACGGATGTGAAGTTATGCAAAAACACATGGAATAACTTTCCCCTGTTACCTACCTCAACTTTGTCATCTCAAAATCCCTCTATATGTACGATTATATCCTGTTTTCACTCATCAAACCCAAATTGAGATCCTATATAATGCGATGACATAGGGCCATTGTGTCTTGAATTGGGGCACGCCCAGGGTGGAGCTGTTTCATATACATGTATAGAGAAATTCTGACAGTTTGCAAGATTTGAGTTCTTACTAAATGTGATTGAATAATTCAAGTAAAGCACTCATTGAAGACTCTATTTTCGTTTAGCTTAAGGTAATACCAAACATTATCTGATCAGACTCAGTAATTAAAATTTGACTAATTTAGTAAACGAAGATGGAGGGTGGAGCAATTGCGACACGGAGAAGATTGGGAGATTGGGACACGGTTACCATGTAAAGTCTATGGGCGAATATGAAGCTTCGGCTCTTTTTGTTTTTTTTTAGCTAGAAATCATTCATTATTTGAATTTTAAATCAAATTAAAGCTAATTAAATGCCCTTTTAATTGAGACCATAAAATTGTTGTGGGACTATAATTATAGAAAAATTTTGTATCAATAATTGATTTAATTAGCAAGTCAGGATTGAGTACATACAAATCAATGGGACACAATAACTACAATAGAGAAAACAATTGTTTATTATTCCAGCCCAGTATGTTTCTTCATACCATTCAACAAGATCAACACTTAAAACGATGAATTATCTCTTCAATTCAATGCCTAAATAACATAGACCTAACATTTTAATGAAGCTCATTACATGTAAGTAGACAAGCTGGGATGACAGAGGATATAGGCACAGTACGTTGCAAATTTATAGGTGAAAATGAGTCTGTTTTTACTCGTAACAGACACCTTTTGAATAGGTCCTTTGGGTTTTTTTAATTTACAATTACAGATTTAACTATTAGATTACCAAAATGAATGTTTCTTGATTACATAATTAAATTATTTTTATTAATCAGTGAAGAAAGTGGAGGAACAGTGTTCGATTTAGAGGGGTTTGGGTTTTAACATGCACAAATGCATTGTAACAGGCCTCTGTGCATGTAAAAATTGTTTGTGCATGATAAATTTTTGTGCAATTCAAGCCTATTTCAAGGAAAAGTTCTAATTGTGCATGTGGAACTTTACTTTCCTAAATCGGACACTGTGGAAGACATAGAATGAGGACAAGTGGTATATCGACAAGATAGACATGGAAAGCTATAGGTACTTGCAAATTAGGTTAATTTGAGGCGTTTTTGGCGTTGATTATCAGAAACATAATTTCAATCATGTTGAAATGTTACTTCAAAGAGGGTTAGGTTATACTTGGTTATTTCTGCTAATCATAGACTGTGTGCTTAACATGTCGAGCTGCCAATTTGAGCACGCGCCACTGTAAATTCATATTGTCATTTACAGTAAAAACCATTTTCACAAGGGTTAAAACCATATTTAATGTTACATTTATAATGGTTATGGATTACTTTTTTGCAAATATTGATTGTGCTTCAGCAGACCAGAACCGATACTTGCAAGAAGTCCCTTTAACAACTTAAGTGCCTAAGGGGGGGGCCCATTAGTACCCAAAGATTTGTTTTTTTTCGGCGATCATCATCGTGAAAAATATTTGCTACACTCTTAATTTTTTTGAATTGTGTAACTTATCGATGCGTTCTCCACTAAAAAAAAATTACATAAAATTTCTTGCCCGTTGTAATGAGATAATTTAGCTTGCGGTCCCTAGGAACCCCCACCTTAGGCACCCCCAACGGGCAAGTGTGATTTTAAAAATAAAAACTAGCAAACCCTGTTTGGCCAGAGAAATATTTTCTGCTTATGTATGTCATATGCATGAAACAAAATCAAATTCATAATCCGAAAAAAATAATTAACCCTTATGCTGCTGAAACGAAGCGATTCCATCATCGAACGACTGCGCGCCATTGTGTAAACTACCTGTATGGCAAAAATGGGACTGCCCCCACAAAAAAATACCAAGGTACAAAAATGACTGTTGTGTTTAATATATGTAATTGGTTCCTTCTAGAGGCAAATATAAACGCACAAAATGATTTGCAATGTGTATGCTGTTTGAAGCAGCCGGTCGCGGGAGGTGGACGGGAAACGGAACGTTTCATAACTACTTTTGAGAGATTTTGACGCATGTTGAAAACAATGATTGGCCCCTTTCTCCTACTACATTTCCAGAAGTTAAAACGGAACTCATGTATTGCACCATTGGCCTAGTCTTATGCCTCCTCAACGGTGGTATGAGTTTCATTTGAAGAATTCCCCTCGGGAAAGTGTTTCCTTGGGGGGCGGGTTTCCATGGAACCACCCCCTTAGGCACCAATGAGTGGATGAAAACACCTTAGGCACTCAAGATGTTAAGCAGTCAGGTCTTTAGGGACTTTATGCAATCAGGCATATTTTTTCATGCCAATTTCATACCGTTGCTCCCAAAATCATTAAAAAAAATAGTTCTACTAAGGGTATCCCAGTCAAACTAGTCTTGTTAGAAGGGGCCAAAAATACTCTATTTGACATAAAAATTAGCGCCGGAGCGAAAACTTACATAAGGAACTATATCGAACTAACTGTTTTGTCGATTTCTTAACCAGACTCACCCTGACTTCCTAGCTCTCTCGTTCTACATTTGTGTTGACTTCTATACCCTTCACCCACCTCGCACCCCAACCACACTCAGCCCTCTAATCGGCCTCTGCAGCCTTCTCTAGCTTCTACGTCGCCTCTCATCGTTCCCCGACCCCCTTCACTCTCTCCTGTACAATATACTATCCATCATCACCGACCTTCTCCTGCTCCTCCTACCTGTATAACATTTCCTCCTCCTTATTTTCGCACTGGGTTTCTTTTGCCTCATCACCCTACCCTCCTCACCCTCCCCTGTATTCCAATTACACTTACCTGGGCAATCACAGAAGGCAATTGTATCGGGCCCCTTACCGGGGAGTTGCCTTGATGGCCTAGAAGTTATCCTATTGTTTTGATTATTCTTTTCATGTAATTGCCATTCTAAATTGTGTGCCCTTCATAACTGCCTTGAAATGGGGTGCCTTTCAGAATCCTTATTTTGCACCCTGCATAAACTCTACGTTGTATTTGGATAGGTGCTTGGGTTTGATGCAAGGCTACTTTGGAGAGATACCACTTTTTGTCTACTTTTTCATGAGTATTGTGATTTTCAATAACTACTACAGACCTAGCCACCTCGAAGGCAATTTGATAGCATATTTGGAAATATTGGACAATTTCCTTTCAGAAAATGTTCTTTCATTATGACAGCATCAAGATCTGACTTGTAGTTTGGAGGAACAAAATGACCTTCTGCCCTTTTTTTTTCTTTTCCAGTCTTTTTTTCCCGTCCGGGCTTACCCTTTCCACTTTCTTTCCACCCCCCCCCCCGTAAAACAAGGGCGGTTTCTCGAACCACAAGTCTCGCATGCTTTCGCCTTATTGTAAGACCAAAAAGAGAGCCACCAGGAGCAACTGTGCGAGGAGTCCAGGGTTGTCCCCAAAAAAAGTGTGCATGACAACCAGATAAACTCCAATTCTTAACTAGTTTTACTTCCCACTATTTCATTTGACACCACCTAGGGGTCACCACATTTTCCATTGTGGAGATAGTAATCTTGCAAGTTGAAACCCACCACAGAGCATAAGTCAGATGTGTACGGAGTAGCACCCATTGGTTTATGCATTGATTATAGTATCTTTACTTCCTGATATTTTCATTTGACACAACCCAGGGGGGTCAAAACATTTTCCATTGGGGCGATATTAACCCTAACGATCGCGACGCCTCAAGACCTAATGAAAAGAACTTCTGACTATAAGAGTAGGGAATCTTAGGCATCGAGCCAGGAAAAGAAGAATAATAGCCGGCCGTCCGCTCTCGTTCAGCCTCCACATCCTCAAGGACAGCTCTTCTCTCCCCACTTACTATTTCCTCGCCCACCCATCGCCGTCCCTCTTCCCCCATTTCTTTTGCTCGAGTTTCCTCCTAATTCTGGGGATCCACTTCGCACTCATTTTCCATTCTACCTTTTTTTTCATGTCAGGGTGGCTACTTTCTTCATCTCAATCGGTGAAGTTTTCGTTCCACTCCTCTTTTTTCGGGGACATCTTCGGTACAACCTGTACTTGCCTTCACGCAAGTCCCACTCCGCCTCCAACTCCTCAATCCCGGGAATTCTCTTCTTTACTTGTGTGCGATGAGTCCTTAAGGGTACGGCGGGAAGAAAAGCTTCTTAGTTGCTCTGGGCCGTCAACAACTATTTTTGGTCGCGCAAATGACTCTCATTGGTCTCCATTGCATCTGGGCGTATTACCGGGAAAAATGAACGCGTGTTTTTGTTGCACCTGGGCCGTTCTTCCCGAGAAAATGACGCGATTGTTTTGCGTTGACAACTCGGGACCGTCTTCCCGGAAAATGAAGCGATGTTTTTCGTGGCATCTGGGCTGTTATTGACGGAAAATGATTGCGATGCTTTTCGCTTTGGCATGTGGGCCCGTCTTGGCCGAAGAAGAAAGACGCAATGCTTTTCATCAGGCGTGTGACACCCAGAGCCAGTGTGAGCAACATTGCACATCAGGAAACAATTTTATGATGTACGTATGGCGGTCATGATAGCGCCAACATTTACGATAAGCTATTGGGTTAATTATTGCCTATCAACGTATTCATGACCCGTAACTCAAGGAGCACTTGACGTAAGCATACAGATGCGCCACGACACGGGACAACTATGACTGGGAGATGGTATAGAGCCACTCAGAACTGTACGCGAACTATAACGTTAACATATGGTCATGCAGATCATGTTGATGTGCATCCTTAAGTGATTGATTTATTTATTATGTATTTGATTACCCATGGTGGGTATTGAATTTTAACGCGATGGTTTTTCGTTGGCTACCTGGGAAATTCCGGGAAAATTGCGGGATGTTTTTCGTTGTACCTGGGCCGTCTTCCGGTAAACTGACGCGATGTTTTGCGTTGCATTTGGCCGTCTTCCGAGTGAACATCTCTTCCCACTTATAAACACTCCAAAGCGGCGATTGACAAGCGATCATGGGGGGGGGTGCTTCAGAATTGGAAGACGGCGGCAATCCGGAAGCGTATTAGAATTGGAACGAAAGAAGGTAAGGGTGAAGAGGAAAAAAAGGACACGAAGACCGAGATGAATGAAAAGCAAGATGTGGCTATAGTTGAATATGGGGGAATATTTATTAAAAAAAAAAAATGTTAAAATAAATAGAATTTGCTTCTTTCCTTGCTATTTGGGTAGTCGGGCCGGCCAAAACGACCCGGTCTGGTTTAGGGTTGTGTTAATCATGAGACGTCTCAACAAGAGATACCACCTAAGATGTTTCGGAGTCAGTAGCACCCCCGGGTTGCATTTGATAGTTATGTATAATCTCACTCTTACGATGACACCCTCCTAGGCGGTTCACAACCATGTGATACATTGTGGGATATGAATTTCAACGTCCCACACATGAGCAGAGCAAACAGGGGAAGAGGATTCTGGTGTAGGAGTTGAACCCACAGGGGGTGGCAGTAGAGAGGGTAGGAGGGCGAGACGGCGCACGCGGGCAGGGGAGTACCACATAGAGAGGGTTCCCAAACCGTCTTACGTTTGAGAGATATTAATTTTGAAATGTCCCCAAACATCCATCAAACCAAGAGGATGGTTAGGAAGTAGCACCCCCGGGTTTGGATTTATAGTATTTTGAGTTTCCTCTCTTTCATTTGACACAACCCCCAGCACCCGTCGCATAAAAACCAAACCGTGGACAAATGGGCGAGTACGATTATGAGACATGAACAAAACCACGTAAGGAAAAAAACAATTCATACCTTGAAACCAACAGCACCTTAAAAATTTAGGGAAAAATATTTTTTTTTTTTTTTTTTTTTTAATTTTTTAGTTTTTTGAAAAAAAAATCATGTGACCCCATTTTTAATAAATTTGAGTCGACGACGGGTGTCCGAAAGGGTGTGAAGACATGCGCCACAAATTTTGGTTATTTTCACCATTTTACCAAGAATGTAAACAGGCTTGGAAACCCAAAAGACGGACCCAGACAGTAGAGAAAATAAAACCATTCAATGAAACCTGGGCATGAATTAGCTAATATATTGATTGTTAATTACCCTTTGTTAGTAGTGTACTACCCCCCCACAAAACCGGCGTGAAGAAACCAACCCCCTCGACTTCGTCCTGAAGGCTTCGCTGCGGCTCTCGCGAACACACCACCCCACAGCACAACCCCAGCCAGATACTGCAAATAAACACATGCTAACCTAAGTTATTGTAAGGTAAACAAACTCTGAATCAAATTCTTTTTGAAGTGGTAGTATTTCACACAGGGACACACATTGAAGCAAACTGAGAAAAATTTGGTTGACATGGACCAAGGCACATCTTTAGCCATTAGTTGCAATTTTAAACAGAATCAAAGAAGGAATGCCCCTTTACAGGGCCCAACTAGTGTGCATGTTTGTGTGAACACAAATTATTTTATTCAAACAAAAGATTGTATACCATTTATATAGTCTCATGTTAGCGAAAGGAATTTTGATATCCAATGTACCATTTATGCGCTACAGCAATTACGCAATAGTTTAATTAGATCCAAGGCATCAAACAATGCCTCCCCTTTTCTAATGATCCCACTTGCACTTTGACCGCAATTGAAAGTGGTCTGTCGTTGTTTGCGGCCCCCAACCCTCCCCCCCCCAATATTCGTCCCCACTTGCCGTTTTCTCGTTTTGTGCCCGGGTCCCGGGGTTTCGCATTCCGCCCCCGTTTGAAAAACAAGCCTAGAAATACCGGAGCGAAAGGGGCGCGACGGGAGAGGGTAAGCCATGAGGGGGGCACGGAAGACAGACTAAAAAATGGAGTTCAAAAACAAGAAGCGGCGCCGGTAGAAATAATAGTGATGGGGTTATAGGGCGGGTGAAATTCCGCCGAATCCGATCGGGCCGTTGTGTTTAAATGATTAGAACCTGGTCATATTGAAGGTCTTGTAGTAGAGTTCAAAAATATATTTTCTGCCCCCCCACCCCACCGCCCCCGCCATCTATGGTTTCTGGTCCATTTTTTTAGTCCATTTCGCACCAGCTGGGGCAAACTATTTGGAGGGGCCTATTTTCTTTACTAAGGGGATTGCAAAGAAATTCTACTTGCTTTTGTTATTGATTGCCACAAACAGTGCGCAATTCTGATAAATACAATAGCATCTAATAAAAGTTTTTTTAATACTGAATCAAAAATTTTTATTAGTACGAGTCGTAACAACTTTTGATGGAGCCCATTAACTTCAAAATGGAATGGAATTTGAATTTATTTTTCCTTTGGACTCCTCTGTAGCCCTCATATAAGTGTACCTGTGACTGGGACAATATTACACCAAAATCTGAGAGGGTGGGTTCAACACCTTGGCTGACCTATTTGCATGGATGGAAATGACCCCATTTCAGTGATTACAGCAATTATGAATAATTTTAATTAGATCAATTGTATCAAAAAAAATGACCCCTTTCTCGGCCCACCATGCACTTTTGACCCAATCCCAATTATGGATTCACCCAAAAGATGACATGGCCAGGCATAGATTCTTCATGCAGCGCAAGAAATTTTGCTATCCGATGTACGGGTTCAGAGATCAGTACATTACGAATAAGTAATTAGATTCATTGGCCTACCTAGCCGCCTTTTAGCACACAAGCTCCAAATTGGAAAAAAGAAGAAGCGCACCATGATATGCTTTAATGCAGTTGAAGGAAATTTTCCGGTCCAATGTAACCGTTTCAAAATTATGCAATTACGCTGTTTTTTGCATATTAATAGCTCCATTTGCATATTAATTTGCCCGCCGCCGCAGGAAATATGACGAAATTAATCAGTTCGGAACTCTCCAGCCGGCTCACCCTCTTCCACCAAGTTTATCATCATACGGCCTTAACGGATCCAGAAAACTTGTACACAAGGCCTTGGGCAAAATTTTCGTTAATTATGCAAAAAAATTTAGTACTTAATTAGCATATTTTTACGCCCAAAATCTAATAGGTCGAGAACTCGTGGACCCGCTCTTTCCACCAAGTTACATCATCATCGCCCTTACGGAACTCCAGACAACTTCGTTACACAGCCAGTGAACACGGACGTCAGGCAGACCGACAGCATGAAGACAGACAGGACAGCACAGACAGACAGACAGACGGAAAGACCAGACAGACAGACAGAAAAGCGATTACTAAGTCTCTGCCGAAACAAAGTTCAGGCGAGGACAAAAAAACTGAAGTTCAAATTTTGAACATGAAACACAACTTTTCTGGGGTGATGAAATTTGGTTAGAAACTGAATCTGGCATTAGAAATGCAAAATTACCTCCCACTTAAATGCTTACAATTCAAAATTACAAACCTCCATGATATCCCTGAATAGGAGGAAAAAGAGAGATCAACATGCTTAAACTGGGAATAACAAGAATTTTACTGATCCGTCCAAAAATTATAAACCATAGTAAACATAAGTAAGGGGTAATTCTTACATTTGAATATGTTTTTAATAAACTGTATTAATTCATTCTGATCTAAATCAGCTAGTATCTGACTGGTATTTTAGTGGATTTGTTATGATATTTACATTAGGGAATGCTTGCTTTTTGTACATTAAACGACCCTATTCTGGAGTGAAAAAAAATGAGTTGATAAAAATTCAACGCAAAAATGAAGGTCCTAGGTTAATGAAACATACTGAACTTGTTGTAGGGAGGGAGTAGGGAGGTTGGGGCATAAAACAAGTTTCATTTTAACTCCCATAATCCCCCTGGAATTTTTGACGTTTGAATTTTTTACCAAATCGAAAATAATTTTTCCCGCCTTTTAGGGGTAGGCGGCGGTAGGCGTAACATGTTGATGCATTTTACTTTTTTTTAGAAAGAGATTCTGTTTAAACTTACTACCTATGTTTTTTGCTAGTGGCATTTTGAACAAAATGAAACAAAAACAATTATATTTCTAGGGTTATACCTTTGTGAAATTATGGTCTTGAAGTCCGAAATTGGACAAAAACCGCAAAATGTGGTACACAGTTTGGTCTAACTTCGACGTACAATTTCAAGAAGGGCTAACCAAAAACAGGAGGTAGTTTGAACAATGCAAAATATTTCATGGTACAGAGAGTTGAATAATTTAACATTTAAATTTTAAAAAAAAAACAAAACTGGGATTATTTTTGTTGTACGATATGGTCCTTCCAATTACAAAAGTCAAAATTTTTTGTCACTCAAAAAAGGACCAATTTTGGCCAAAAATGGCCAAAATTATGGATGATATACTCTAAAAAAGTGGTGATTTTTCACCATTTTAAGGCCAAAAGTAGAAAAGGATGTAATTTGTAATTTTACCCTAGGAAAACATTACATTGATCAATATTTTTAGTTGTTTCACATTTAAATAATTTTCACACCTGTGTCCACCAAACGCACGGTCAGTCTTGAATGCTGTCATATGCTAGCATGAGTTTGGACGTTATAATGGTTTGTTTTTTTTAAGCTCAAATGATGGTGATACTTGAAATTTGCAGACGAAACGCAAACATGCGCCCCACTTCAAGAAGCATGGCCAGTGGTGAAACAAAAACTAAAAGATATTCGAAGAAAGTAAAAATTTTGAAAAGTGTGACAACAATCACCTCTGCATTGAGAAAGGTTGTTTCTCCGGACAATTATGGATTTCTACGGTTTTTACCACAATTTATGGGTTTGAGGATTACTTTTAAAAGGTATTTATGATTCTAGGAAATTTTATAATCAACTCGATTATTCCTGAATTGGCTTTTGATATTTTTTTCGTCTGCCCAGTCTGCAAAGTGGCTCTTTGATGACATGGGCCTGCCTGCTCGTGTGGGTAACAGGGGAAAGGTTATTCCATGTGGTTTTGCATAACTCCATTATCCGTTTAAGATTTTTTCATATCATTTGTTAGAGACATAATGTGGAGGAGTTATGCCTTAGCACGAAATACCCGGGAAAAGGGCGCCAAAATAAGATTTTAAAGGGCAGCCAATTTCAGGCAATTTTCCAAGTGTGTAAAATAAGGGCATCTAGGCATACAGTTAAGGAATAGGGCCAAGAATGGCAAACATTGAGGGCTCAACGGCAACTGGTAGGGGCACGAAGAAAGGCAATTGCCTTCGGTTTGCCTTCGGTTATTTTGCACCCTGTCCCCGGGCATGCCGCGCAGATCATGATGTAAGGAATAAGTCAGTGTTTGATTTGTTACACAAGACATAGAGTACTATTTGGACTGGTATTCAGAGTATCATATATGTAATTATTATATAGGCGTCGAGTGGTGCAAAAAAGAAAGTTTTGATTGTAGTGCCAAGCCAAAATGGTTCATCACCAAACCTAAAATCCAAGTCTGCTATTGAAAGTAATTACAACCCATTGGCTACAAAGGGTACTAACCAAAGCCTATGAAACCAAAAAAAATTATGCAGATACATGCATCGTTATTGAAATAAAGGAAACTAAGATAAAAAATGGCGCCATTCTTAGTGCGACGGGACGGAATTTTGAAAAAATGATATATTCTTAAATACTACAAAGATGAACAAATTTAGTTTTTTGCAATGTTAATATTTCTGTTGATCCACACAATCAAACATTAAAAAAAAATTCTCAAAAGTGTTTTAAAGTAGGAAAAAAAAGATAAAAGGGGAAAAATTCCGTCCCGTCGCATTTTGAGGCTTTTTTTCATTTTTTTTATTTTCGAGGGCTAAAATATTCCAATTGAATGAAACTTCCCAAACTATCAAATATTGTTGCAACTGTCATGTTAACAAACAAAAAAAATCAGTTCCAAATATTTCTCCTTAAACTATAGCAGTGTGTCTGTTTCATGACGGGACGAAACAGTGAGACGGAACGGAAATTTGCCTAATGAACATACAGAAAAAATTACGCTTGCTGCTGTTTATGAAAAGTTTTTTTTAGTATCAAACAATCAGCCCTTTCTGTGTGTTGACTAACAATAAAATGCTTGGTTTGAAAACTTCATTTTGATAATAAAAATTACCAGTACTATCATTTCTAGAAAATGATTAAAAAAAACATGTTAAATTCAGTATATTGTCTACTTCACTACATGTACGTACATGTAATCCAGTTGAATACTACATATCACCCTGAGGAATTTTGCTTCTACCTTCAGCCTTCCAGGGCACTTAAATGCCCCTAAAAATGGAATAGCCATTTCACACTGATTTGGGGGATAAGAAACGGCCCCAAATGTTCACTGTGGGTGAATATCCACAATGCTACATCCTGATTTATTTTAATGACTTTTTTCCTAACTATTCTTGTTTGCTTTAACTTGTTTTGTTTATAAATTCGCCAAGTAATCAACGATTGTTATTTTAAATATGTAGAAGGTGTACAATGCCGGGATGTAATTTTTTCAGGAATTTTCCTGATTTCAGGAAAAGGACTACTCAAATATCCCGCATAATAATTTTCAGCCCATTTTGGGCCCCGTGTTTACTCGCTTTTTCAGGCATTTCATCCTGCTACTTTTCACTACTTATAAGTTTAGTTGCACTCATTTACATAGAAACAAGAACAATTTTGGCAAAATGAGTGTTTGTTGATTGGTTTGTAATTTTATCAGTGAAATAATGATCATTGAACTTCATTCAATTTTGTTTGGAGCACAGTGCATACTGTTTAACTGAAAATACATGAAATCCTTGCATGCGTCCAAGAAACAAGCATTTTCCTTTTGTAGATACACATGGGGGGGGGGGGTGGTCGTTTTTTTAAAGTTTGAAATTGCAACAGTGGGACGTTTTTCCAGTAAAACTGCTTCATATTGTTTTTATATTGTAGTAGTGTATGCCGCCCACGCTGGAAAAAATAATTTTTTCCCGGCAAGGAAGGGCTTTCCCGCGACTTCTACGGCTGTTTTGCAGCCATCGCGCAGGTTAGCGGCAACAGGGGGGGGTGTCTGAGGGATATCCCCCCCTCAGAAGCTGAGCTTTTTGAAAAAAATTCGAGTTGCAATGAAGCTATTTGGTGCGCATTTAACCATTTTTTAAGCGGATATGTAAGCTCAGAATCGTTTATAGATTGTGCCAAAATGACCCTTAATTTACCACTATACCAGGCAAATACAACGGGAGAAGACTAGATTATACACAATAATATCAAGAGTTCTGACTGTTTGCTGATTGTGAATTGAAAATATTTGTTTTCAGCCGTCCCCTGTTATTTCACAGAGAGTGATGGAGACGAGCTGTGGTAAGACAGCACCATCACCCAATTTTGCTATCAGTTGATGTCATATTTGCTCTAGATTCAGCCACGGGGGAATAAGTTATTTTTTAATCATTTATTAATTTTATATTAAAATTTAAAGATTCAATCAAAATATGTATGTAATCTTAAAAAGACACTAGTGTTAAATTCTTTTCGCATTTAAAATTATTTTCAACGAAACCATTTCCTAAATAAATACACATATCGACCGGTGTTGATACTGGAGTGATATAAAGTTGATACACACGTGCGCTGATGACATTGATAGAATTTGCTACAGTGAATGAGGGTAGGCTTTCTTGCGCTAGATGTTGTGGTGATTTTATCCCGAGACGTAGCTATTTTCGTCTCAGATTTTATCAAGAGAAAAACCAAACTGGTACTCAAGATCATTTTCTACTGTTATTATTCAATTAATGGTTTTATTTTAACTCTTGTTTACTTGATTATTTACTATTGTTTTCCTTGTTTATATCACAATTTCGTTGATTCTTACCTTTTATTTTTCTCTTCTTTCCATTTTGGTCACTAAAATTTCCCGGTGTCGGCAGATTTCCGGAAATGAGCTTCCAGTCTGCCGGTTTTTCCCGCCGTCCAAAAACAATGCACAAAATGGATATAAGTGCAACGAGAGATTTTTGAGCACCCAAATATTGCTGTAATAATATTATTTCATCATAGATTAGACACTTAAAACTTCTTACCTTTATTTGGCATAGAATGGCCTCTAACAGAAAGGAAAAAGGTGTGATTTTGATTGCTTATATTTCAATGTAAAACATAGGCTGCATTCGTTTCTGCTCCTATACGAAATTAGAAAATTCAGGAATTTGTACCAAAGAAACAATATTGACTTCAAAATTCTTTTAATCTTTCAGATCGGATATTGTTGATGAAAGCTTTACATCAGGGCAAAAATCAGTACTTTGATTTTTAAGGGGCCACCTGATATGGATGATCTCTCGTTGCACCTTTAATGTATTTAGAAAACAAATGTTCTGAAATCTGGTAATGTGCTTTAATTTGCCTTGGGCTTCACTTCAAGTGGAGTATAGGTAAATGCAATTTTATTGAAAAGGGATATTGCCAAATTAATTGAGGGCAGGAAATTGATCCGTTCCCGTCGCATTCCGTTCAGGCGTCGCGTGTATTGTCGTATTAAAGTTGCCCGTATCTGCTATTAGTCAACGGTAAAGATCCAAAATTCTATTGATATTAAGAGCATGATAGTTGAACTTAAAGGCACGATCAGTGATTTGCAACATCAGACAATTCGAAATGAAAAATCATCAAAATCAGATTTTTGCATGTCTGTAACCAAGTATAGGTTATTCTAACATAATTACAAAGGGAGAGGACCAAAAGCAATCTAGTAAGGACAAACTCGGACATTTTAGCCAGTGTCCGAACGCGGACACTTATACAACACGTCAATAAATGGAGAATCGAATCTTGAACACTGCAGTTTCTTCCTTTTCTCGTCAATTCTTTAGTTGGAAAAACGTTTACTATGGGATATTTCTACAGGGTTTATTCTTTACTTGTAAGCTATTACTGCAACTTTCAAAATATTTTTGACTTCTTTCGGCGATATCACTGATAGTGTTTTAATATTGATGTTAAAAATTTCATGTACCTCCTAACTGTGATAATAATTAAGCAAATGTTCAATTTCAAATACCATGAAATCTATCGATCCGTCCAGTCGCGCCATTAAATATACAGGGTGAACATGTTTACTTGTAGGTTTCGTCAATGTGGCCTGAATGTAGTCTGTGAGTTGCTTGTTTACCTAAAGCAACATAACCATTGACACATGCAATGGTAAAATCTGCAAAAGAAAATGCCATCATCAAAATTCCCGTCCCGTCGCATACGATATTTTGGCTTTGGCCTTAATTGTACAGTTTTGAAAAGTCCCGGGATGCAATACAATATTCTTTTTAATATTGTAATCGCATCCGGCAATTTTAGCGACAACGCCATTATTGAAACACTGTTTGTTCGCCAGTTTGGACTACAACCCTGTCAGCGGCAAGGTTTTTGGGTTAGTCAGCCTGATATTTAAATAATAATAATAATAGTTTGACTGGCCGTTTTCGTAGGTATAACTAGTAAAAGGAACTTCTACCTGATGAAGTTTTTAATTGGGCGTACCCGCATCACTGTAGAAGCACTTCCGTATACAATACCCTGTAGCAGTGCAATTAGTGGTAAAATGATAGCTGCGAAGCAAAAAGGTTTTGCAATCATTCGCCGTTTTTTCGGAGCTAATAAAAATGTGTTAATATAACCCTCGCTCGTAAAACAAGGCACACACTAACCTCAGATGTCTTTTATCATAATAGATGCATAAAATTCATAATGATTCATTCTTAGATACAAATTAAGGGAAATCCTTCCACATAGAATTGTATAGTTCCACAACAGTGACCACAGCATCAATACTAGCGCCATTACTCAACACGTGAACACAAATTTAGATGTATATTTTTGTTTTATTTCTAGCATTTTTTGCAAATCACTGTTGATGATTGTTTTATCACTGACGTTTAGCAAGTCTTGGGTGAGTAATTTTATCTGGTTGTATTGTGAATTCAGTTAATCTGCTGCTACACGTTTTTTAGTACACTCTTCTGCAAACCCTAAAATAGAGCGGGTCCATAACGAAACGTCATTCCAGTACAGAATGCTCTGATTTGCTCGTAGATTTAGGGTTGCATTGCGAACTAGTATGACAGATAATGATAAAATAATATATTGCATGCTATAACAATATTGTACTCGTCTCCGACGCGTACAATATTTTTCTAGCTCGTTCAATATCTTTTGTTGTAATCATACCAAAGTCATTCAATATATAGAATGTTGTGTCCTGAAGTGAAACATGTATGACAATGATAACTGAGCCTGAACCTGAGCGGCACCTCTGGTTATAAAATTCGGAAACCTGTAATCATGTGTTTACCATTCGTAGTCTTATTTCATAAGTATAAAAAACTCATAAGAAACTACCTCCGTCTGCTCTGATGGTTCCACACCAAGGCAATGTATTTAAATCTGCACCTACAGGTCCATGGTGAGAGAATAAGTACATTCAACCGGTTTTTTCAACGGAAAACACAAAAGTCGATACACATCAGCCGCACCCAACACGGGCCTTCGAGGTTGATTCCAAACAAATCACCTTGATTGATTGGATTCCAAATCGCCAACCAGAGGGCGCCAGAGAACGGGAGTGTTTGAACAGCGGTGAGGCAAAGAAATCAAATTAATTGAGACCTCTACCTTATAGACCGGGAGAATTTAATCCTGATTTTTTACAGGTGTCTTGTTTGAATTTGTATAGGCCATCCCTTGGGCCATCTGAAAAGCAAAGTCTTAGGTCTCGAGCGGTGGAGCGTGACGACAGAGGTCAATGACCTCTAATTTGCATGTTCTCACCAATTATAGATATTCGTAGCGCTACTGATCACCTATAAATAGGAAACCTACAAAAATGGGTATCATCATGTAGAGAATTAAATTATCTATTCGATGATATCAATTTTGCGCTATTAAATGAAGCAGGAACTAGGAGTAGGCCAAAAAGTTAGGTGTTTTCAACTTTTTTGCTATTTTGCTTTACGCTTGTGACTATAAATGGAAATTGTCCATGAAGCTTCATTAATATTTCCTTCATATTTTTCAAATTTGACCACATATATATGTTACTTACACCTGAGAAGAAAAATGTTTTCCTTCAATAGTTTGCACAAATGGTATTTAAGTGACCAACTTCATTCGGTTATTTTCACAATTTTTGATACTTTTAGGTTGTTGCCGTGACAATAGGCACCCTTCAAAAAAGTTGTAAATCTGTCATTCAGGTTAAAATGGATTAATGGTTCTTAAATTGAATAAAAATGGTTCTTCGGGAACCACAGACCTTTTTGGCTCGGTGAACCATTAAAATGGTATGCAAATGGTTCTAAAATTTTGAAGCAAGCTCTATGAAGTACCTATCTTGCTTAAACGCCAAGAAATTAACAACCTTTGAAGAACAATTAACGGTTCTATAAAAGCAAAATGGCTTGAAAGGGATTATCTGAAGATATGCAAGGCTCTTTTGGATGGACAAAGGTTCTTGTGTGTAAACAACATTATGCATATAGTTTCACAGAATGGTTGCAGATCATGCTAAGTAATCAC
>JAMKCH010014452.1:0-55517 GCA_023653785.1 Ophioderma brevispina
TCTAGCCCTTTTGCCCAATTGGCAATGCCACTGTTCGCGACCATTCCAGAATTGGCAGTGGAAGTGGGACTTATCAGAATTACTGCATTTTCAATAAGGGCAGCGGAGGGAATAGGAATCTCAATTCCCAAGTGCGGTGCATGCTGTTGTGCAACCATTAGAGCGAGGAGCAGTACAATATTTGTAACACATCTTGAGTTCAAAAGGTTTGCAAATTAATGAGAACTCAATTTTAAAGTTTTACTCAGATTGGATAAAATGGTGCAAATTATAGGAGCTTATATGACGAGTTTTGTCTAAATGCCTAGTTGAATGTATTGCAATTGGCCAGCCTCATATATCAATTAGAGAACATGATACTTCTACAGAAAGTACTTTTTTTGAAATTAATCCATTCAATAACAGAAATTGTTTGTGTAGCTCAGTGTTAAAGACCCCCCCCCCATTTCTCATCTCATAAATGAAATTGCTTTACTGTTATTACTTGCAATTGCAGGACGTGAGCCACCCAAATTCATCACATCTTTCGAGTGCAGCAGATTTATATGAACACTGTTAGAGAGAAACGTAAAGGAAAGCCAAAGTTATGAAGGCCAACAACAGTACAGAAGTATGGTGATCCCAGTCATACGTGCAACAGAGATCTATGGCTTGTGCACAGACCGGCGAGTGGCAAACGGTAAATTTGAGATACAGCAAAGAGGTTTGAATTGCAAGAAGGTTGTATGTGTAATGGAGCCAGTGATCTGTGCTGCCAGGATAAGGATATAATTTCATTCCTTGAGTTACGAGCTCTGAAGGTCTTCAGGACTCTCCTGAACAACCATGTCAAGAGGGCACTCACCAAAAGACTTGGGCATATGGGCAGGTTTGATCGGAATTTGGACAAGTATGCAGCTATGCAACCTATGACCTCTTGTATTTCACAGACTAGTCAAACGTGATATGAACCCCACACTACTATTACTCATGTGAAAATACAGTTTGAATGTTCAAATATTCTACAAATCCACAATTTTCAATCTTATTGAGGATTTTCCCCCCATGGTTGCTACATCAGTTGATATATGTACCGTCGTACATCATGCAATAGTGTTGCTTGCAGTCCTCAGCATTCTATATCAGAGTCTGCAGTGTAAAGTCTGCCCAGTTTGTGATAAGCAAAGTATAGTATTATAGATAGGAACAGCGCTTGGGACATTCTGGACAGCTGCCCCAACATTCCAAACAGGGGTTACCTTCCCTTTGCACATTTGTGCTTAAAAAGCATTACCAGATTTTGTTGGACTGAACAAAATGAAATGCTGCCACTAATATTTTGAGGCATTTTATGTTCCAGGGAATTTGCCATATTCTCCCGACAAAAGCAGAAATTGAAATTTAAACTTTTCATATGTTATGCTCTATGAGAAACTGTGTAATTATAAAACCCAGATGGTGGTTTGAACCACCCGCCCCCCCCATGGGTTGGCGTTTTTTTGATTTTTTTTAAAAAAAATCAAAAAAATCTGTTTTTTTGATTTTTAATCAGATTTTTTTTAGTTTTTTGTATTTAAATCGGATTTTTTTGATTTTTTAAGTTCATAATATGGAATTATTCCAGAATTCTTTCAAACATGGGAATCTAACCCGAATCATTATATATACTTTCCCTAAAAACACTAGTCATCAATAAATTAATGAACAACCTAGCCTGAAATTGGGGTTGTGTACAGTATTTTGGAATTATGCCCAATTCAAAATATTACTTCGGAAACTCAAAAAATGAAATCTCTTTCAAAAAAATTCATGCTGGATATTCTTGATTTTTTTCTGAAGAAATCCCCCAATGAAAATTGGATATTAGAAAACTTCACATGAAAATCCACAGTAAACAAATTCCAGTTTATATTTCAATATTCTCACAAGAAAATCCCCAGTGGCAGTCAGCATTGGAAATTCCCCAGGGAAGAAAGGCCCAGTTTATATTGCAATATTCTCACAGGAAATCCCTAGTGGCAGTCAGCATTGGAAATTTACCAGTCAATGACCACTATAACAGTGGACATCCAAATTAAATATAATTTTAAAAAACCACGATGTCAGCAGTAATTGCGGGATGATTAAATTGTTACATCAACTGGATGTTGGCTTTTACATGAGTTTGGCGTATTTTGAGGAATTTTTTTGTTCTCAAGATTATCCAACTTTTAAAAAGGCATCCTAGGGAACGCGACCTGAAATGTCTGGGGCATTTATTAGGTTCAATATGGTACTGTAATGCTGTAAATATGTTCACTAGTATCTTACAAGCAATTTGAATTTCGATTACAAGAAGAAAACTAAAGAAACTTTAATTTAGATCAACAACATCAAGGGTTCAATCATGATTATTTAAAACATAAAGTGTTGTCATTGCTAACCATGTAGAGGGGATATCTTGACTGCTTAAAGTGGTTTTTAAATCTTTTATTTTTATAAAGTAGTTGATTTAAAGTATTAAAATGTCTTTAACCAAATTATGTTGTCAATTATGTGTTTTACACAAAAGTGATTTAAATCAGTGATTTTAAAAAAAAAATCATTGATTTAAATCGCCGATTTAAATCACTGATTTAAATCAACGTGTGATTTAAATCGGCCAACCTGGTTTTGAATAACTCACCATGCTGCATAGCAAATTGTGGCTATACCATCAGTACTTAGGGAAAGAGGTTCCAAATGTTAACAACCACAAGAAATTTTCATAATCATGCAAAAAGTCCTTAAGTATAAGCTTGTGGGCTTCTAAAAATGAGGGTAATAGGATTTGGTGATCACATTGACCATATTGAGGTGGGAAATTTCGCCTGAACCGGTTTGGCATGTGGGATTGACTCAAAACACCCTCTGTATAAAACCGACTGGTTGCATACCTTTGCCATTCATCCCAAGTGATATCCTGATATTCACTCTCACAAAAGGAAAGCAAGATAAGGTATGAACATAAAGGTAAAAGCAGCGATTGTTGTACAAGCTTAATTCATAATTAAGGGTAGGTAATTAAGATTGTGCATGTGCATGGAACATGCTCTTTACATGCATCTTATTTTGCAGGCTGCTTTCTTGCTACCCTTATCACAATCTAATAAAGGAAGGCCCTGGCAAGTTAGCTTCTTTCAGTGAAGTACAGGAACCCCAGTCCATCATAGTGGCGCCCAACAAGAGAATTGCCATACAGATCTTCTGGGAAGCACGCAAGTTGCTCATTCTACCATTGCTGGAGACCATGTGGGCATTATGGTGGGACTAGTGTGGGAGTCACCAACTGAGACAAATAGGCCAGGGCTGTAATATGATGGTGCCGACACCTGGAAGACAATGGATTTCATCACCGAGGAAGGACGGTCTAGCTTGGAGTGAAAAAGTTGCATAAATAGGGCAGGTCAAGAAGAGTCAAATAACATTGTGAGATTAGTTTCCTGCTTGCTGGAAGGGAAGGAAGAGGAAGCGGATTGTTTGAAAAGATTTTAGTGACAAGAGGGACTTATATTGCAGTGAATTCCCCAAGTGAGTCTTTTGACAACAAACATCTGTTTAAATCACCACTCTTAAAGGGGGCAACTAGAGATTTTGAGAATCCATATATTTTGTCCTATCTAGTGATTTCATAAAGATTAGAAACTCAATAGAATTCTTATCTTGTATTTTTACTTGCTTGTATTTCAGTATAAAAAGACTCAATTTCGTATTTGCTTCCTATACAATTAAGAATTTCAAAATTTTGGTGGACAAAGAATCTCAGGTTGACACTTTCATAAGGGAAATTTTTTTTGTGGAAAGCTTACATCTTACAAACATCTGGCTTAACATTTGTTAGGTTTTTGAAATCTCTTCTTGCACCTGTACCTGGGTTTTTAAAACCATCACTGGTTTTCACATTATATGCTTGATATATTCCGTGATATGCTCACTAACACACCTATATCTATCCCCAGAGAATTGGTTTATCCAAAATTTCGCTTCCTCCTCGCTTCCTCGTGCTAGATGAAGCTGACCGTATGTTGGACATGGGTTTTGTGCCCGAAATGCAGAAGTTAGTTGATCATCCCAATATGCCCAAGAAGGGCGAGAGGCAGACTCTTATGTCAGTGCGACATTCCTACATAGTTCAAGAGAGCATCGTATACCTCAATGATTTACGTGTTTTTCCTTACCTATTGCCGTGTATGAGGGCTAAGAGTGATGTCACACAGACTGTGATTGAGTGTGGACAATATGACAAGGTAAAAGCTCTGACTTGTCTGAGAGAGCAACCTGGTTTAGTTGGTTATTGTAATAAGTTGTTACTAGTGCACAAGTTAGTATGCATTGTTACAAACATGGAACCATCTTGGATGTTGAGGCAACTGGTTTTCTCCCGCTCATCTCTTTGCCATACATACTGGTGTTTTCTTAAACTGTGCTACATGTAATCTGATGTTAATTTGGTGTTAGGAATTCGGCGTCCATAACATGCATGAGATATGTGCCCTATTTGGTCCAAAATGAACCCCCCAAATAAATGCCAATCACATTTGACAAGGGGTATGCAAGAAGTGCTAATACCAAGATCTAGTGGCTGACCTGTAAGCAGAGGATTGTCTACATACTACTTTTCCATAGAAGTAGGAAGCAGAAGTTTCTACAATCCATCAGTCAACAAAATGCCTAGAATCGTTGGGTATTCGTAAAGGAAAGAGAACGGCTATAACCGATACAGCATCCAAAATTGTACTGGGAGCGAGCTATTTCATCTGGCTCGGCAGAAGATCAAAGGCATTCAGATAGAGCTACAAGCAACTCCAGCAATATGCTCTGAGGGAAGTGGAATGGTTGAGTGCTCACAAAACTAGGTTTAACCCGCCAAGTCTGTTTCAAAGCCCAGAGACCTCAGAACGCACTAATCTAGACAGATACTGCATAAGGTGAATTTTCCCTACTAAGTCCCCTTCACAGAGGGAAATATTAGGAGTGCTCATCTTAAAACTAAAACTAGGCTCCGAAGGTGACTGCGCTGGTGTTCTACCAATGAACTATTCATCAGAAGCCAGAATTTTAATGAGTGGCCAATATTTAGGAATGTGCATCACAGGGACTTTGAATTTTGATTAAAAATATTCATAATTAAAGTGGTAGTAGGATTGGGCAAAATGACATAAATCCCATTTCTTCAAAACAGGTTGTTTTATTGAATATAAGCAATTCACCCTAAATTATAGTTTTCACACTTCTGGGTGTCCAAATGGTTGCAAAGACTAAGGCTGTTATATTACCATACTTTCTAAATTACCATTCGCAAAATAATCTTGCTAGTTCTAGATTATTATACAAAGGATTTCTGGCTGTCTGGCAACTTCTGCAATACTGCAGTGGGAGTTGCGCGTACCGCCCAACACTGCACAATACACAAAAATATTGGGCAACTGCTCAAGCAAATAATCTTTTTATTGTCCCCGCCGAACGAAGTTCGGGAGGGGACTATAAAATGGGCTCCGTCCTTATGTATGTCCGTGATAAAAATGTTAACCCTGAAACATTTGGGCATATCTTTTTTTCTGGATGAGCTAGAGTAGCCAAAATTTGGTATATTGTAGAAGGGGAAACCCCCTACTCACCATGTAATTCATTTCCCCCAGGGTGTTCCCCTGGGTCTGTCAGGGGGTAGGGGAAAAAGGTCAAGGGAAAAAGTCAATATTGCACAGAAAATGTCAACATTTGGCCATATTGTGTACGATTTATCTGGAGTTCGTATGGGCTATGATGTATAACTTGGTGGAAAGAGCGGTGATGGGTTCTCGACCTGAGTATATTTTGCGGTGTAAAATATGCTAATGCCGTATCTAATTGAATCAATTTATGAACATTTTCCCGCACGGCTTGTGTACAAGTTTCTGGAGTTCAGTAAGTGTATAATGATGTAACTTGGTGGAAGGGAAGCGGACTGAGTGAGTCTTGACCTGATTAGTTTTGGGCATATTTTCGGGCAATTAATATGAAAGGACTAAGTTATATGACAAAAATCAGTTTGTATATTGCTAGGTGGGGTAGGCAAAGTATACCACAACAAAGTATTACACATGTAGTACCCATGTTTTCTTGAAAGGTTTTAGTTATGAGTGCGCATGTGGATCAGTCTTTTGGGTTGCAGCCTGTTTAAGATTCTTGGAAAATGTGAAAACAATTAAAATCAGTGTTTCGCCCCTTTCAAGACCCCGTACAGGGCCTAATTTAAAATGTGGTTACATGATTTTTCAAAATAGTGTTGCAAATTGAATAAATATCCACATTTACTAAATTTAGTGAATTTTAAGAGTTTTGCCATAATTAATTTTAGATTTCTTGAGTCATTTAACAAAGGTAACATTTTTGGGATTCGTATTGTACACTCAACATGCAGTTGCATTTTTGCATGTTAGTGATTCGCGACATTCGGCGGGGACATATTTACGCATAGCGTAAATACGAGTTCGCCGTTTACGGGTGAATCATTTTAAAAACCTATTTTTTGTCAAGTCAGCTCCTCTTGCTTAATAATAATATGAAGACTTCGGTGATAACAGAAAATATCGGCATCGCCAAGGAAAATCAGGCTCGTCTTGACTATCCCGATAGTTGACCTAGGCTCGGGCGATATTTCTGTATCAACCTCAGCAAGCCCAATATTATATACATTGACTGGATTAAGCCCTTATATGTTGCTAGCCTATCACCTGCAATATGAAGGTTTTGCAAGTGTACCAAAATTGCCAAGTTGGCAGACATGCCTTAGAAATGAGGCTAACAATAATTACCTTATGGTGCATCGTAATTCTAACATCTTTCCTTCAAATTGTCATTTACAGAGACTGACCGTACGCTAGTGTTTGTTGAGACTAAGCGTAGTGCAGACTTCTTGGCTTCATTGATTCGTCAATCTGGGTTCCCAACTACTAGTATACATGGGTAAGTACAGATAATGCCCAAATTTTGCGTATGTAGGATATGTCAATAGAGGTGATGAATGGTGCTTAATTGGGGCTTATTATAGTGGTGCACGCAAGGATCAACTTAAATCCAAAAACTTAAGTCGGCCTTAAAGGTGTCATGTCTTCCTCCTCGCATGGAAGCATCACTGAAAACATCTCTACAAATTGAGTTAAATCATTCCAGCCTGTAGGATAGTGTTGTGCTGAGCAAACCTGTGCTGGAAGTGCCCATCTTTCTTTTGCATTTGGGCTGGACTCCTCCATATAATATTTGCTGTGGGGGGTTCGCCACTCCTCCCGCACAACGAATCTGTTGCCTTCCCAGCATTGAATAATGCTGGTACCCATTTATACACCTGGGTGGAGAGGAGTAATTGAGATAAAATGCCTTGCTCAAGGGCACAACACGTTGGCCGCAGCGGGGCTCGAACCCACAATCTTCGGGGTGTGGGCGAACGCTCAATCCACTAGACCACACGTGCCCTGCAAAAGTAGAAGCAAAAATGTGTATTAAATTAGCCAATATGACTGTGTTAATAAATGCAGTATACCTATTTGGAGATGTTTCTGTTCACAACATCAGAAAATGTTTCATGGACCTTAACTTCACTGGGGTATGGTAATGAAAAATCAACTTTCGTTTGATGCCAAAAAATCGAAGTAGGGTATTAAAGTAGGGATAAGGTTTTTGATACAGAGGGTCACTCGCCTTAAAAAGCAGAAAGACGTATTTGTTATTTTTTCCAAGATGATAGTATGTGTAAATCTGAAGATGCCTTGGCAAATATATTTTAAGGAATTTATTGGGAAAGGAGCACTCACAGAGGCAACTTTTCCGGAAATTGCCGGATTTCTGCCCAAAATTTCCGGATCTCTGCCCATAAATAAATTCTGGAAAGGTCATTTAAATGTTCCAATTTCTGATATCAGTGGTATTGATGGATCGGTTTAATGTAATTAAAAACTGCATAAAAACCCAAGTTTTAAGTACCAATTTTGCAATTTTTTTTAGAGAAGGCGTCTTGTACCCTAAAATTTGGTAAGAAAATTTTCCCTGGAGCTTCAACGGATGCTACGCTAAAATTTGGCCTTCACGTCGGTTCAAATTTTGGATTTTCAGGAAATGGGACTACTCCTCAGTTAAATCTCTGAGCACTACATAGGTTGAAATACAGAAATGAGAAAGCAATTCTACCTAACAAATTGCAGTAGTTTACTGTGTAGTAAGATCAGTAATGTGGAGGCAAGATGGTGTATGTAATGCTGCTGATAATACATTGCAAGACGCACAAACTGGTTTTGATCAAACTAAAGCTACAAAGTGCTGGACTCTTAATGGAATTGCATTTGTCTCATAGGTAGTCAGATTCTCACTGTCTGTCATGTTAACCAGCTCAACTTGTTTTTCAGTGATCGAATGCAGCAAGAACGTGAAGAAGCCCTGGGAGATTTCCGTGCTGGTCGTGCACCCATCTTGGTAGCCACTTCAGTTGCCGCACGTGGTTTGGATATTCCTCTAGTGAAACATGTAGTCAATCATGATCTTCCTGATGGCATAGACGAGTATGTGCATCGTATTGGTAGAACAGGACGTGTAGGCAACCTGGGTAAAGCTACTAGCTTCTATGATCCTGCTAAAGACTCCAATGTTGCTAGACCTCTTATCAAAGTCTTGGCTGATGTAAGTGTGTTTAAGATTTTCTCATAGGCTTTATCAATACAAGTAGCAGAAATTAGATACTAAACACATTTGGGCAAGCTTTTCTTGCCCTTTTAGAGAAAATTATGATAATCCCAGTATTGGCGAGAACAATTTACACATCTCAAGAATTTGTCTGGTTTTAACTTTGCCAAATGGCTTATTTTCATGCCAGCTTTATTCAGAGTGGATCTGGCCCCCCCCATCAAGTAACCTACAGCAAAATTTACGCAGCACTACATTAATCACAAGGATTCAAACCACTGAATGTTACCCCATTTTGCGTACTTATCAGGTTTGTGCATAATCTTACCTCTTCCAACCTTTCATTGTTATGCATGTACATTGTGTAGCCTGCTATGTGTGAAATGCTAAATGCTGCTAACATTCTAGGCTAAGAGAACTCCAATTTGTTTTCTAGTTTTACTTGATTGGGTTAAGCAGGTAAAATATTGGCCAAATAGAAAGGAAAGTAAAAAGTAAAGTAATAAGAAAACAGGTGTCAGATTTATGAATTGAATTAGGGACTGGTGTTTTTAAAAGCTTACAATTGCTCAAATCAAATTCCAGAATCAAATTAACTTCAATCAACTTTATATAAGAAAATGAGACTATCCAACAAAAGGGAGTAATAAATGTATTTGATTTTATGTAGGCACAGCAAGATTTCCAGACTCCTTGAGAATGCAGCAGATTCGGCTGAAGGCACCTACCATGTGGAGTGAGCGGAGGCTCTTTTGGAGCAGGGAACCAAATAGTAAGTGAATTAAGGTTATAGGTAGATGCCTTCAAAGAGCAGGATTTGGTGTCCATGGCTGACCAAAAATATTTTCAGTTTTGGAGAGAAAACCTTTGTATCCAAGACTTCAATTGACTGAGGGGTGGTTTAAATAGTTTAAGCTTTGAGGAAAAAACACTGAACCCATATTTAAGGGACAGATTTTTTTGTGGGCCACCAGCTAATAGCTGCAGGACCACTTAGCAATCCGGCGTGTGTGTGTGTGTTGGTGTGGTTGGCGTGTTTGTCAAATTGTTAAGTTTTTTTTAAAATTGACCTCAATTAAAATTAACTTCATTGGAACCAAACTTCTGGCATAGAAGGTGCCATTGGATCCCGAATATGTTGATGAGGTCAAGGGTATGTTGAAGGTCAAAGTCATGTTAGGTCAAGTTGAAAAAATGGGCTAAAACTTAAAATTGATCTAAATTGAAAAACGTGAATTCAAATGGAAACAAACTTTTGATCTAGGTGCACCATGCGATCCCTCATATTTGATGAAAATCAAAGGTCACGTGCCAGGGTCAAGGTCATGGGGCGCCCACAGCTTATATTCTTTTGAATATACGAGCGCGAAGCCGAGAACCGCGAAATTCTAGTTCAAATTTGGCACTTGATTGGTGGGACTGGTAAACACCCACCCCGCGGGGAAAATGTTTCAATGGTTTATTGGTCAAACAAATTATTTGCCATTGCTGCTATCGCAATTGTCCTGAAAGAAACACATCTGTGTTTTTTCATGCAAGACAGAAAATGCAAATCATCTTGTGACCTTATTTGATGACTGCAATATTTTAGCTTATTCGACTTCGGGTGTGATCTAATACCACTTGATAACCAGATCCAAAACTGCCAAAACACTAGATGTAAAGATTTAGGGGTGCTTCTTTTGAGGAAATTGTCCCGTCTCTTCAAAGTAACCTATCTTTCAGTTTACTACTCGGGGGGCCCCTGTGGTCTAGTGCTATAGGGGAAATGTGTCTAGTAATGCAGGTTCGCTGCTTTGATCTGGTCGGATCATTTCTGGTCGAACTGACTGTTTCAAATGAAAAATTTTTTTAGTTGTAACAAATGGATGTAGGTCTATGCTAAACCATTTGCGATGCAATAAAACGCAATTGTCTCATTTTTCGTATTTAAACATATCTCTTAAACTTTCAATTTTTTTTACCCTTTTTTTGTAGAGGCACTCTGCGACCTCATGTTTGCCGCGCGTGTTAGCAGTGTCCCGTCCCTTCACCATGTATGAATAAAATACTGCTGTATTGTTTTTCTTAATATTACACGTTATATAGTTGGTCCTTACTTAATTGTGAAATGTTTTCATTAAAATAGTTAAACTATTTGGTTGATCAATGATAGTCTTTCTTTGTACAAATTTATGATTATAATGAAGGCTTATCATCCTGTTTATTTTGTATAGCATGTTTTGTGAAGAGACAAAAATAAATCTGAAATTAAATCCTTGGCTACAGAGAATACGGGGTGGAGATTTGGGCAATGTTGCCATAAATTCATTCTGAAATGGTAAATTTTTGATTCTGATTTTGGTGTAATGACTCCGGCATGTGGAGCATAAGTAAATATCAGTAATTATATTATTTTGACCTCAAATTTCAATCTCTTGTGGATTTACAGCACGCCCTGGTGTCTTGCTAGACAATGGAAGAAACTAATGCTTATTGCAGTCATTTGAAATAATCTTTCAGGGCTAAATGTATTTTGCTAGCATCGAATAAAAGTAGTAAAAAATAACTATTTGCACATATTAAAGGCATTTGCACATCTTGATGTCATTTTGCATATTTGCATAAAAATACACAATTTTGAATTTTAACTAACATTATTTTTTCCTTACAGCGTGGTGGAGGCGGAGGTGGTGGTGGGGCGGCAATGATGAATTGGGCGGCGTGAGGTGTTTGGGTTGTTGATAGTGGAGGTGGTGCTGGAGGCGGTTTTGGTGGTGGCGACACAGGAGTGGAGATGACGATGAGTGGGATTAACCAGGTCACTGCTAAATGAACATCAAAGACGGTCAGCATAAAACAAAAACTATGTACAGCAACTCATTCCAGCTGGATTAACCATCGACCTTTAGCATATAGTGTGTTAAATACAACATTGAAATCAAAGTTACCAGGTGGATACTCATTTGCTCTTACTGCAAAACTGCACAGCAACCAGTCATTGGATAAACAAGTGTAACCTTGTTGATGAACAATTTGGCAACAATATACAGGATACGTGCTTAAGATAACAAGGTCAATTCGGCATGTTTTACTAACTTTGCTTTTCATCTGCTGCCCAGAATGGAATATGGTGAAATAAATATTAATGACTCGGCAGAAAGAATCGGGGTTTGGTTTTTGGGAAATTTTAAGTTTGGGGGGGGAAATGCAAAATATTTGATCGTCCTCAAAACTGCATTGGCAGATGTTTTCGTTTGGCTATCCTGACGCGATGCAGGATGGCTTTTTAACGAGTTTGTGAAAAACAGTGTTTGATAACCAAAAAACCTTGATTGTTTATAAGTTTAAAGTAAAGATAGTTGACAAGACTATTACTTTGTTGGAGCAAGTGCGACAGAACTAAGAACGGACACCAGGAACAATGGACATTGACACAAATTTGAGTGAAGACAAGAATGTGGATAATGCGAAACCATTCTAATGGCAAATTTCCTCTTAGCTATCATAGAAGAAACAGGAACCGATAAATAGGTACTGTGGACGGTACAGAGGGACACAAATAGGTAATAAGTGCACTAGGACTACACACAGTTGCAACCCTCCCATGTCTGAACATAATGCTTCAGTCCAGAAGTGTCATGTTACTAAGAGGCAGTAGCTGGTTTACAGAATGGTGATTAGCCAGATCATAAGGGTGCATTTCACGCAATGACATGACTAGGATTATCAGTTTAATGCTGCACGTAATTAAAAAATTAAGGCCAGTGCTTAGAGCAATGGCAGATTACGTCCAGCCATGGACTTGGTAGGTTATTTCAAAATCCAAAGGTGTAAGTTCGCAAAGGAGTCTAACTTTGAACCTCGGCTTTAAACCAGGTTGTACCTACATCAGTGACCTTTTTCCTTTCACATACTCTGAATGTGTTTCCGTCACAGGGAGAAAATGCCATGTGGAATCTTCATCAACTGTTATTTCTAACTTAGTATGTTGGAAGGGATAAAAGTCCACTCATGTAGGACTAAACCTGTTTTAAACTTGGTCTAATTGCGCCCTGAAGAATCAATTCAAGGTGTTTCGTTTAACTTGAGGTAAAAAAGGTTGTGGTGCCTTGTACCAATTCTACTTGTGTGGTGAAATGGTGGAATTCTTTTTCTCGATTGATTCCAGAGCAAAAGAATTTCACAACATGTTCAGTTACATGGCAAGTCTAAAACCGTTCCCATGCTTATCTCCCATATCTTCTAAGACTTGTTTCATCTTATTCCTTTTTTGTGCAGAGAATTTCCTAAAGATATTTCAAACTAAAATTTTGGGTTTCCTTCCAATTGACAACATTAAATAATTGAATGCATTATTGAATATCCACAGTAATCAATGATGCCGGACATGCCAGAATTTAGAAGCGTATTCCAGGTCACTTTGACAATTACAAACAATAAGGAGTACTCGACTTTTCGCATATCAAAAGTAATTACCTAATTCATGGGAGAGATTATTTAAATCCGTCCAATTTAGTTGACTCTAAAGAACCCATTTGTTTCTGTGTTGAATGCTTGAACTAAACCGTCGTTTCAGTATTTGTGAATAGGAGGATTCCCAAAGGGGTACATCTTATGCCTGTTGCGTGTTGAAAATGGCATTCCAGATTTTTAATACGATTATTTCAAGATTTACTTTTAATATTCAGTACTATCACCAAGACTATCCGGAACCTAATCTTCTATGCAAGTTACATTTTACTAATTGGACCAAAGCATGTTTTGATTGTAGCCGTTGTAACAGACTACAGTGCCTTTCATACCAAAGTGGGGGTTTTGTTAAACAAGGTTTTGGGAAAGCCTTGTCAGTTGTATTACAGAAACATGGGCTAAAAGCCCCATTCATACTTTACTGCACTGCATTGAAAGTGGATGAAATCCATCTGCCTCAATTCAGTAGGAACATATCAAATTGCATTGTACTGCTTCTGCTGCTGCTTATTCAGGATGGGTTCATCCATTTTTCACTACAGTGTATTGCAGTGAAGTCGAATGGACTTACAGTAGCTGTCTTTAATTTCTGTAATGGCCTGGCCAACATCTTGTATCATTTTTCCTGGAAGTTAAAAAAACCAAACCAAATAAAAAATTATTGCACGGTGGTGTCCGCTAAGTTGCAGAACATCTACAAAAGCCGCTTGAAAATAAATTGTGCCTTCTACTTATGTGCCAAATGATGATAAATTGTAGAGACTTAAAGGTCAAAACAGTATAAAGCCATCCTGAGATTTAGGATGCAGTTAATGCCAGGATAATCGACAACGCTAAGATAAGTTGTACGCAGCCTGAGAAAACCTGGTTGTATTGGTATGGTGGTGAGAACAAGTGGGTAGTCCATTTTAAATGATGGATGGGCCTATTTGCTTGCCTGGTGTTTAATCACTTTAGTACGAGAGCCTTGTTATGAAGCAATGCATAGGAATATTCAGGGTGCACCGAGGAAGTTAACAGGGTGCTCCTGGATATAAAGTATAACCCAGTAATTGTCTATTGGTGTTTGATTTTCAGTATTTCACAATATGGTGCTATGACAGGCAAGGTGACTGGGGTGTTACATTTGGCTGTCTTTGAAAACAACTCTTACTAGTTGAGATTTTCTTTCAACATCAGCCCGATTCCAACATGGAGAATTACCTTTTTCTCAAAAAGTGCAGGAAGCATCGGATGCAAAAAAAAAAAAAGGTTTTTTTTTTTTTGACCCGTATAACGCCAAACCGTTTTTGCTCAAGGAAAGCGCGTTGACGACGGGCAACAGTCTGGATATGGCGGTCAAAACCAAGACCTAGTTTTCTCAGGCCAAAACAAAGATGTGTTGAAATGGAGTGCACACTCAAGACCAGAAATTGGTCATTGGAGATTCAGAGGAAGGAGACGCAATTATCCATCTACATGGCCTTCGAGCACTATTATGATGCATTACTTGATAGTTGGTCAAATTAGAATAAAATAGTTATTTGGCATACAATTTATACAAATAAACCCATGAAATAAGAAGCTGGAAAAAGAGTAAAAAAACTACATATTTTTTGAGGGAGTTTAGTTTGTTGACTGATGGATTCAGACTTCTTTGAATAAACTAACTCTCAATTAACGTGCTAGTAGTATGACTGGTATGGTCCATATATACCGCCACCCAATCCCATGAGAGCAGGTAGTGTGATACATCCAGCTCATCAGTGTTGCAAGTTGGGATTTTTTTTTAGCAGTGAATTACATCTTGCCAAAGCTGGGATTTCAGGTTGCCCAATTGGGCATTTCAAGTCCATATTTGGCAATGTTGTATTGTCAGATGTGTGAAAATCTTAGTGCAATAACGATGAGCCAGCTCTTTGTAAATACAAAATACCTTTTTAAGGGTAAAGTGCAATATTTTTGGCATGCTTAAAGATTGGTTTACAACACCGGGACGCATTAATCAATGGTTTCATAAGTTGTGATAGCTGGACTATCACTTTTCTTGCCTAAGTTCTCATACAGTACTTCAACTCGTGTTTGGGTATTCTAGTTCAGATCTGTAGCAAATGTATTCTAAGTATATCTTTCATTTATATTGTTTTATTCTGTTCGTCAGTTTTAATTAAAATAAGTTTTTTCAAAATATTTAATAATGGTCGATACTTTTTATGGGTTTTTTTGGGGTGCAAGGTGCGGTTCAGTAGTGAGCCATAACATTACTCTAACGACTTGCTGGGGGTGTACACTTGGCTCATTCTCAAACCTTTAGGCTGTTATTCTCAAGGTAATCCTTTTTGCTTTCAACAACGTGACTCAACAGTGAAGAACATTGCTTCATGAATGGGCTTCTCTGTCCACCCATGAAGAATTTTTTGCTAGTTTAAATTTCAGTCTTAAAGAAACGGGTCCCATCCATGCAGGACTGACCCCATTCAGTTTACGTTATCTTTTGAGACACCAGCCTAAATTTTTGCCCTACTTGGCCAAATCTGAAAGAAATTCAAACTGGTCACTGAATAATGTAAGATCAGTGTTAAATCAATCAATGTAAGCTCTTGCACATAGTTTCTGCAAGAATTTAAATACTGTAAGTGCATTGTATTTGCCTTCGTTTTTTTGAGCTGGTCAGCCCAGACTATTTCTTAAATCGGACATCTTAATTTTCTGCATCAAAATGTAGATTATTCACACATCATTTCATTCTTCTTTAGACAAATTTGACCACTTTCCAATAAAGATCTTGTCCTGGGTAGAGGGGTCTATAGCAGGTTCTCAATTATATTAGCTAAAAGGCCAGAGAATGCCAACTTATTTGAAAGTTACCTACTTGAGGGCCAAATAAACCTGAATTTCTTGTGTTTCCTTGTATTTTAGAGAGTTGAAGGGCCAAAAAATGAATGATTGTTGATCGATTTGCTCTCGGGGCCGCCTATTTTGAAACCCCCCATCAAGTTTCAGATATACCTCCCGCACCTAACAGGCCTTGCACAGATGTCGTTTGTCATACAAAATTGACTAGATCTGGCAGTACAGCAACTGCTGCTTTTGGAGATGGTCGCTGCTGCTGCGCTGTCCACCATGATAACCTGCTACGATACAAATCAGTCTTCTAAGGTCACCATGAGATGAAATGAACATGGCATCAAACACGCCCAATTCGTTGGAGTCATTTTGCTGCGAAAAGGTACAAAAGCCTGGTCCTGGTTATGTAAGTTAGGGTCAAATTCAATATTGCTGTTGGTTAAATGAAAATCATGTTAATCAGGGTGAATTGACTCCAGTCATTTCCAAATGCATCCAAATTCTCTGTAACCTGGGTCTTCAAATATTTCATACAAGATTCAGTATAAAAATACTACATGGTTTAGAGGGAAATGGGCCCACACCTATTTTCCCGAGTTACTGCTCGACGGGCCGATCGCCCCGAACCCGAAGGGAGAGGGGTGATAGGCCCTGACCCAAGGGAGATGGGTGATGTCCCTGAAGCAGTACCATTTAAATATTTTGCCCCATTTCCCGATATAAAACCATGTATTCTTTGTTTTTTATTGCCATCTGGCCAACAATAGAGGCATACAAAGCAAAAGAGATCAAATTAAAAAAGGCTAGATTCCGGCCGAAATCATATTCAAGGAGCCATAAGCAGTTAAATATCTTCTTAAGGCAGCTATTCACTATTTAGCTAACACTTTTCTTTGCAATCTCTAACCCAAAGCCCAGTAAAATTTTTATCCTGGAGTGGGACTCTAACCCAAGAGTTTTGGATTACAAGATGAGCGCCTACACAACATGCATGCATCACCACATGGCAATCGTTCTCTTTTATCCAATACACTAGAATTTTTGTGGTTCTTGGCTTTCGCACTCGCTATATTAAAAAAATTTAAGCTGTGTTGGGGCCGTCCATACAACACGTTTGTGATATAATGCACACGCACAAACGGATTGCCAATTGGTTCCTGCCCAGCTAGCTGGCGCCAAACTAAACATTTTTGGACGTTCAGCTGATGCCCACACTAACCATTTTGTTACTTTTCACTGAATAAAAACCTGGGCTCCTGGTCTAGATTCTGTACTATCAATAATCCTCCTTTCTGAAGCTTGTGGTAAAACATTCAGTAACCTGATTACCTTCTGACTAGTATTGATCCGTAAAGTGGCCGAGCCAGCCAACTTTTTTCACTGGCTCACCTAACTTTGCGGTACGAGCCCCTGTCACATTGATCAAATTCTATGGTATATCATAATTCAGAAGAGGTGCATGAGCCAAGGCTTTAACCAGTAACCAATGGCTATTAACATGCACTACATCAGCAAATTGTCCATCTAGTCTCAAGGATTCCAACAATGTTTTAGTTTGTACCCTCTATAACCATACCTAGAGGGTCTAAAAAAATACCAACTACCAACAGTGTTAAAAACTTTCTTATTGGATGAACTAATCCTTAGACCCCCCAAGATATTCTGCTCCCCTACTTCAAAAATTTGACGTTAAAAATTTTTACCCTTTCAACCAAAAATACTACTGCATAAATGTTCTACTAGGCCAATTATAGGCCCATCAGAAAGGACTCGTTGGCATTAAGTGCCAAGTTCATGACATGCATATTTTAAGATATGGGCGTTTTAACAGTTAGCCATAGGGCTGCAGCAGAAATTCATTTTCCAGTTGGAATGTGGAATAAGATTATATATATATTTTAAGCCGAATTACTCCACGCAAAGAAATGGAAAAGCAAAATTTTACCTTGCCTTGTGAACTCTTGGGGCTAAAATGGTTTGGTTTGTATGGTGCAAAAGCAAGAAAAAATTCCCATTTGGTCTCTTAAGGACATTGACTCGGCAGTGCATGTTCCTCTGGGGAAATCAAGATTTTATCAACTTGGTGACTAAGATGGCAACCTTATCGATTTTCCCCGATATCGGAATTGTGCCACCCAACCATTCACAATGGGTGATACGATGGGTGCAGGCCCGTAGAAGGGCGGTGTGGTGCCACCCCCCAAATTCAACAAAAGGGAAAAAAGTCCAAAAAGGGACTATTTTAAAAATATTTTTTTGTAAAAAGGTCAAAAATTTAGAAAGGAAATATGAGGAAATCCTTTTTGGTGATGAGATGTTAAAACGTCAAAAATGGACCATTTTAGGGGTTAGGTCCATTTTTCCACAAAAGGTCCAAT
The DNA here is from genome assembly GCA_023653785.1 of Ophioderma brevispina. NCBI lineage: Eukaryota > Metazoa > Echinodermata > Ophiuroidea > Amphilepidida > Ophiodermatidae > Ophioderma > Ophioderma brevispina. Next base: position 18,306 of record JAMKCH010014452.1, read on the forward strand.
TTTTCGAAGAGAGAAAAAACGGAAAAAATAAGGTTTTTTTCACCCTCACCTTCTACCAACCTCACCCCCCCCCGTACGGCCCCTGGATGGGTGGGTTTTAATCCTCAGATGGGTAAATTGGCACCTTCAAAGAATGATGCTCTGAATCTGGGTGAAAATCTTAATGACCATGTGACCTTTGACACGGCGGGTTCATGTCTTTTACCAGGAGAATTCTGCAATTTAACCTGCAGTATTTTTAATCCCTGGCTGGCCTTAAAGGAGGCATGTTTCCGATAGTCTTTGGACACCCTGATTTACCCGGAAGTAGTATCGATTCTAATATCAGATGAAAGGCCGTATTTTTCTCATTGTTGTCCTGAAATTTGAGCCCTCAAATCATCTTATTGCCAAGATAGAAACAAAAACATGCTGAATTATGGTTCACCATCGATACTAGCACAGTATTGACTCGGGCTTTTATGCCCATTGCTTTACCATCAAAGCACAAGTTTGTTTCCCACAATTCTTGATGGGCCTATTGCAAGTGTCGGGCTCTTATATCAAGTACAGAATACAATAGACCTAAATCGGAAAACAAGCACCTTTAACGAGTAGGGGGATATTCGACATCGGATTTTTTGTGTGTCAGTCTGTGTTCCATTTGGTTAGGTTGACTTGTTTTTGTATCCCCTGGCCCAAATGCTTGGCCTGCAACCAAACTGATTAAAACCGTTATTGGTCCAATGTGGTGTTCTCGGATTGTGTTGAGAGTTCAAGTGGGCCGATTTAAAGGGGCATTCTTTGAAAAGTTATCCAAATTTGGTCGTATAAGTACGGCCCGAAGGCGTAACGAGGTGTACAGAGAATTGGGGTCAAAAGTTAAGTGTGTGGATTACAGGGCATTCTGTCGTTTTTGAATTTAGCTCCTCCCAAATGCTGTTGGTCCAATTGCAGCCCTTGGTCAGAACCACTGGTCCAAGGTTCATGTGGTGAGAAAATATGTGTGAATCATAATTGGGTCAAAGGCGTGTGGGCCAATCAAAAGGTCATTTGATGCAAATGAGTCTATTTGTCAATTGTGGGGTGTGGTCAACATTCAGTGCTAAATTTTTTTAAGTCATTCAATGTCATCGGGTCCATCCAGGTCAATCACTACACATGGTTTGTATTATCATGAAAGCTGGTGGGTGTAATCAACATCTGGTATAAAATTTTTTACGATCAATTGCAGTCACCTGGGGGGACATCTAAGGTCCTAAAAAAAAAAACATCAGTTAAATCACTTAAAATGCTTGATGGTCATGACACGGGGGTGTGGTCAACATTCAATTCAGTGCTGAAAATTTTTGAAGGTCATTTTCAAAGTATGTGGTATCCATCCATGTCAAATAACTTCAAATGTTGTATGGATTTGAAACCTGCTGTTATAGTTCAACATTTTGAATACCAAACCTTCATTTGCATGTACTTTAAATCGAGGCGTGATGTCAAGTTTCAAACTGGTTAACAAACATCTAGTAACCTAGCCATGATCCCCACTGAATCTGACAATTTTGGTCCACTTTCCTTCCTTTGACACCTAGTGTCTAGTGGGTCCACAATAGCCCCAAGATTTTGTTGGCAGGCTGTCTTATGCTACTTTATTTTGCCAAGATTTGATCATTGCCTAAATATAATTTGCCGTAATATTTTGGTGGGAGAAAAAAATGGCCATGACATTTTTTGCTAATTTAGCATAAATAAGCATTTTGATGGCACTATTCCAAATTATCCCTTATGTCCTGTATTTGGTAAATTTTTTTCTTCTTCACCAATACAAATTTTTAAGTCTAAAACGATTTCGCATGTGGAACATGTCACCATTTTAGTCACATTTCCACATGAGGGGTTTGGTGTAAAAATCAGCATGGATGAGCTAACAATTTGATTATATATATCAACCCAAACATCGGAATGTCCAATGTCCCACCATTTGAACTAATGGATTTCATGAGAAAGAATGGACTGAAATGGCAATAACTGTTCAAGAAGTTAATGAATTTAAATGCATGAATACAAATGGCTTCCCACAACGTCTGACATGGCACTATCACTTAGTAGGTGGTTTTTACAACCACCTTGGTAGACCCCTTACAGATTCAATGGACATGACGGAGTAAGAAATTTCTTTCTTGCCTCATATATCTAGAGCCATTTTTAAAGTAACATTGCAAAAGTTGCGTGTATTTATCTTGGAATTTTTACAAACTGACCAGAACAAAACTAACCCGGAAGGATGTTTTAAAGTTGCCGTCTTGCATTTTGGAAGTAACAATTCCCATGTGCCCCTCTCCTCTCCTTGTCTGGGAACCTGAGAAAGTTATTTTACTATTGTCCTATTTTTCCTTGTCCCAGAGTTACTACTGTGGCATTATTATTTCAGAGCTAAAATCAAGAAAAAGTATCCATACAACAATGCATGCTGTGGAAAGGCAATATGCAGGAGACCTGTGCTGCATTGCGAGCATTCCATGGTCATGGCACACAGGCAACTCACATCACTTCTGAGTCAAAGCAGCCAATGTGACAATTGCTTCCCTGTTGGAATTTCCCTTCAAAGTTGGTCAGAAATCCATGATTTTTAACGCCTTATTTTCATAAAATCAGTGGTTTTACATGCAAGTGGCATTTTGTGATTCAGTCCATCCTCCAACTTACCTACAAAGTTGCGATTGTTATATCATCTGGTCTAAGTATTGAGTATGGCCTAATCTTACGTGCAATTCATTGCTACTCTTGAGAAATTTAATATTGTGTTTTCTGTTTGTAAAAACGGACTGAAATTTACCACATAGTGCCTTATGGGCATGTTAGGCAAAACATTGCGCATACATCAAAATGGCACCATCAGTCAACTAAAATTTTGGCAATAAGCTTGTCTCAGGGATAGTGCGAGAAGCGCGTGGTCTAGCGGAAAAGTGCAGGACGCGTGATCAATAGACCGTGAAATTCGGAGTTCGAGCCCCACTATGGTCAACGTGTTTGTGTCCCTGGGCATACCTTGTTCAATTGCCTTCGTCCACCCAAGCAAATCTGGGAGCTGCTATGGGGAATATTACGATCTAGCGGCTGATAGGCTTGTGCGCTTGTAGGCTGTCTTCGAGCAGCCACCTAAATGACGCGAAATGATCGGACGATTTCTTGAAGGCGCGTAATAATAATTGTGAGCTTGTGTGCTTGTAGAGCGCCATATAAATGCTCCGTTTTATTTTATTATTTTCATTATTGAGTGAACCATAAACCAAAGTAGTGTTGGGATCCAGGAAATGCACCTTTATACAACTACTGAGTGAAATAAGAGTACTTATATTTTTTTACATGTCCATGTAATGGATCTTTAACTGACCTCCTTGAAATGCATCCCCTAAATTATCTGCATACTGAAATATCTGTAAGCGTGTTGATGTCCACTCTCAATACCATACAATATGGATCATTTCAAGTTGGACCTTTCCTTAGTAGCATAGCTAGGGGATCAAGGGACTAAAATAAGGGAGGTTGCATGCCCTTGGCGACATCTTAAAAGGAGTGCTGAATCAACAAATTGGATCAATTCTGCACCCTGTCCATTTTCTTACAATGACAAACTGTAATTCAACTTGATTTTTACCAAATTAGTGGTATTTGTGCAAAATTGTGCAGAGATGGGGTACATACCATTCTGTTTTTCCCGCAGATGCCATACCCATAGTTATGCCACTGTCTGTCAGCCAGTTATTCCCAGATGCAATCATACCTACTGCACTATAGTAGATTCAACCCATCGTGTCACCAGAGGAAAAGTTTTTGGACAAGCAATTGGATTAGTTGGTAGAGGAGGCAGAATATAATGGCCCGCTTCACCTGTTCATGAATGACTAAGATAATCTGCCGATCATCTTTGCATAGAGAGTGCAGACTTTTGTGTTCCTTCGTATCCAAAATACAAATGTCCAAAATCCAGCACCATTCAATTCACCCCTGGTACATTAATTACACTAAATGGATTAGTCACTGTTTGGAGTTAACGTATCTATAAATTGTTTACGTTACTTGATGCTTCATTAAGCATATAATTGATTTTTATCTATCGGATGTTTCAATAGCGTGGAATTTAATTTCCACACACTGCACATCCCCCTCATTCCCAACGCTAATACCTTCGGAAAAGTACAGAGTGACCGATGGGTTGAATATACTATAGTAATTCATTTACCTTTTTGAGGTCTACATCTTCTTACGCATCTTGTTTGGTTATTACAGGCAAGGGGGCCTGAAGCATTGAACATGGAGATCATTTTTTCTTAGTGTTGCATACATGTTAAACATTATATTGTAGCCATGGTGAACAATTTTTAAATACACATTTTTGCTCTGGTTGCCATGGATACAGCTATGAGTTCAGTGGCAAAGCCAGTGGTGAAGAGTAAATACAAATAGTCATGTAAATCAGAATTGTTCAGGACTCTTTTCCCTGCACCCGGAATTTTTTTGCCTGTCCTGTGAACGGGATATTTGTTACACCTACCCAGAATTGCTACCTAGGAAACTAACAGGGCTGGCTACGCGCCGGAGAGTTCCATTTTTGCCAAAATTGGTATAGGTATGGATCCCACTTGCAGACTTTGTTAGAGGCATGTCCCTACCTAAACCAAACTTGACATCCCTGGTGACAACCTACGCTACATTTCTAATTCTGTGGAAGCAATTACATTTTCAGTATTTTTTACAATGACTTCAAATTACTGACATATAACCGGGCATATAACCTCTGACCTCAAATTTGAATACATATATAGCCACCCCCCTCAAGGAGGCACTTTGAACACTGGTGAACCCACGCCATTTTTTGTATTTTAGGTGTATACAATGCCTCAAGTAGCCTCTTAAAGGTGTCCGTTTCGATCCCAATGGTGTTACTCTAAATGCACGATTTCATTAGAGCAAATTATAGACTAGTGGATAGGGCATGAGAAACTGCATTATTTCTACAATCAAAACCACAAGATTAAGAAACTTGATGGTGAACATATGCTACATAGTAGATTCAACTCATTGTGTCATCAGAGGAAAAGTTTTGGACAGCGTCGATTAGTTGGGAGAGGCAGCAAAAGAAAATATGTGGCCCAGTTCACGAATGAACTAAGATAAGGCCAAGAAAAAAAAAGTTTGTCTCCGAAGACCGTGCGCATTTTGTTTAAAATTGGTCTTTTATTGCATTAATTTTATGTTTTTACACACTTGAAATTTCTTTTTTAAATATTTAGAAAAAAATATATCGGTCCTCGGACCGCATGTGTCACCTGCCGTCGCGGTTTGTAATGTTAGGTCTCATATGACCTTGACCTTGATATGTGAGCCTTGACTTCATAAACAAATGAGCATTTACATGTAATCTTTCCATAAACCAAGTTTAGTTCCATTTGAACTTCCAACTTGACCTCATAATGACCTTTGACCTCGGCAACAATGAGGGATCCAATGTTGCACCCTATGGCACCACTGGCGAGTGCCAAATTGGTGTAAAAAACGTTTTGCTATGTTAGTTTGAACTGCGCACTATGATGAGATTTGCGAATTTATTATTCCGTAATTGAAATATGTGTTTACAACAATTGGCAAACTCTACGACCCCTATGACTCATTTTGGTTCCAATTGTCACATTTTACATTTTTTAGCATATCTTAAATCTGACCTTGTCAGGTGGACCTTAACCTCATCAACAAATGAAGGGGTCCTATGTGCATTCCCAATGACGCAAGTTTGGGTCAATTGAAATTCAACTTTCACTTGGTCAATTTTACATTTTCAGCCTATCTTACACTTTACCTCACAATGACCTTTGATCCTTGGTATGCGACCTTGTACCATCAACCCCCTCAAACCAATGAGGGAATCCCATGTTGCTCTATGACTCAAGTTGGTTGAAGGTTCCAGCGAAGTTATGCGGATATTACAGGCAAATTTAAATAACCCCTTTTTCATAACAACAACAGACATCACACGCCAACAGTGGACAAAGTGATCTCTGTGTCGTCGTCGCGCCCAAAAATGAAAGTTCAGCCGCGAGTTGTCCGAAAAAATAAAAGTGGGTCAAAATGCAATGAAAATTTGTAACTAGAATTTTGCGTTCTCGGCTTTCGCGCTCACTTTATTCAAATACTAAGCTTGGTCCGCATTCCATGACAGTTTGGTTCCAATGAACGTCATGGTTTTCATTGAAGTCAATTTTAATTTTTATCCTATTTTTCAAAGTTGACTGCCATGACCTATTACCTTGGACCTCATGAACATATGAGGATCCCATGGTGCCCCTATGACAAATTTGTGTTTCGCAATTGAACTAAGTTCATCTTTCATTTGAGGTCATTAACAAACACTTACAACTTAATGACATGCACATACACACGCCCGGATTGCTAAATGGGTCCTGCCCGCTATAGCTGGCGGCCCACAAAAATCCTGCATTCCCCCCCCAAAACATTTCACATTTTGCTTTTCATATTTATCTCTAGACCATGTTGTTTTTGCTTACTCTGGCCTGTGCAATTGACATCATATTGCCATAGAGACACAAAGACGTTTGTGTTTCCTTTTCAATCCAAAACATGGGCGCTCAAAAGCCACTAACTTCAACTCGCCTGTTACAGCGATACTATGAGCAAATACGATTAGTCGAATGTTTTTAGAGTTAATACTAGAGCTATAAAGCGCTTACATGTCTTCAATGCTTTCCTTAAGCTAGAATTTATTTCTTTCTGCTATCGGACTGTGTGGAATTTTATTAAATTTCATCCACTGCACATGCCCTTCGTTCAATACCCATACCTCGGAAAAGTAAATCGGGTAACACTACTATATGCCTAACTCTCTCATATTGAGTAAGATGATCCCAAAATCAGAACAGGCCACTTTTAAAGGTGCCAACAAGAGATTTTGCGGCAAAATGTGTGAAATGTAGTGATTTCATATAGATTAGACCCTCAATAGATTTCTTACCTGTATTTGGCTAAAGAAATGTCAAAGTGGAAAAAAAGGTGATTTTGATTTGCCTTATATATGTGTATAAAACACGCTAAAGTTAGTAGTTACTCCAATACAAAATTAAAATTTTAACGATTTTTGCACAAAAGAAATACTCTCAGCTTAATCCTTTCAACGGGATATTATTGATGGAAAGCTTTCTATCCATGCAAAATCGAGCTTCAATTTTTAAGGTACACCTGATATGAATCTCTTTTTGCACCTTTGAATACCGCATACCTCACTCTTGAACCCTTGTCCTCCCTACCATATTGGTTCATGTGAATTTATTAGGACTAAAAGGATGGATTTACAAAGTGTAGACAGACAGACAGATGCACGCCTATTACATAGGCTCATACAGTATAGTCCAAACAGATTTTTCATCATTGTCAAAATCAATGTGCAAATTAAATCCTACAAATATCTCACGGGAAATGTACAGAATAAAAGCTGGTATATCATCATTATATTACAGAAACTAAACATTTGAATATCTCTCATGTACATTTTTATACTTTTTTCAAATCCCAAGAATACCTTGCACTAACCATTTCAAACAGCCTTTGGGCCAAAATTTTAAACAGTGGCAAAATACGCACAAACACTTGTGCTTTAGGAAATTTTGGATTAGGCTAATTAATGAAGTGCGCTACTAATTAATGACGTCACTGACCGCCGGTGACCGTTCGGTGAACCAGAAGTTTTCTTGATACTCCTCGTGCTCATAGAATTTTTTTTATGATGAATCACAAGGTCAATGTTGTACCCTGCGCAATTCGATTAATAAAATTTCCCATCATGATAACCTTACTGAGTCCTCGCAAATCAAAGAAAACGGTCACTCCGTTGCATTTTTTGGGGAAATCTATGCTTTCCCCATAGAAGTTATGAATTTTGACATCTAAAACCGGATAACGGGATCTCCTTGTTAATTAATTTCGAATTAGGTAGCGAAAATGACACTAATTGATTGGTAAAACTACAGCACATAGACTACCGATAGCACATTGCATTTAGGTCGGTTTTTTTTAGATCGGATGCAATATTCATCTGTGTTTCCGAGGAAATTCAGAATTGTATTTTCCCGTCGTCCGCCCACGTGACCATCGTTTGCGTCGTACAAATGTTTGAATGGATTATAAAATACTGTTTGAAATAATTATCATATTTTCATATATTTGTTTACAAGAAATAAAATGTCCTCATAGTTTTCCCTAATTATTTGTTATGAGTGTTTCATGGTAGACCTTGTATGGAATTACTTTGAAATGCAGTAAATATTTGGCACGTGACATGCCCTAAATAATCCCCATCTCGAGTCCTGATAACCCACATTCGGAATCATGACCCGATACCCTGGGTGGCCCCTGGGATTGTTGCCATCTTGCGGCGTCACCACTGTAAAACATTTGGAAAAGGCCAAGTGGCTTAATTGACTTGGGGACACCACGCTACAATAACACTATTATTCTAACTTACCTCACGTTAGGTTGATTACCTCCATACCGCATGCCACTCCTTTATGAATGCCTCCCGTACTGCCAAGAAGTCGGTGAATTTTTAATTCGACCTGGTCATTTTCTCCAATGGTTAAAAAACAAAAAATGGCGCCAAACCAGTGGCTACTGTCACGTCTAAAGCACGTGTTCATACATGTGACGTTCAATGACGTATTTGTATTCGCATTTTAACCGGCAATAGACCGTGATTAGTTGTAAATAATGAACTTCGCCTTCTGGCAGAACTCGTTTCTGATCCGTGACACCTCCATTCACCAGCCCAAAATAACAGCGCGCCCTAGATCAAAAAACTCTGAAGGACATTGGTTTCCAGAAGTTTATGCCATTTTTCAACCATGCAACCTATTTAAACGAAAGATAATGGACAAAATGAATAGTTAGGAGTCTACTCCTCACCGCTTAGCATGCATTTTGAAATTGTAAAGTGCCCCTCTTATTATATAGAAATTTTTCAGTAGACATAATTTGATCCCATTGTTACAAGATGCTTATCGCCTTCATTCACATGTGTGTGCGTATTCGGATTCAACCTCAAGCTAATTACGTAACAAAATTATCATCACGTTTTTCTCTAGTATATTATCGTAAGCCATGTAAGTCGTTGGAAACCAGGCTAGCTGGCCAGCTTGGGTTGGACGAAATAGGATAAAAAGGGGTTTTGCATCTATTATCCTGTACGCATACGACCAACATACATAGGCACGTCGGATTTTAATTTGAGGGAAATAATTAGGCCTAACTGATTTTTTAATTTACGTATTTCTGGCCTGGCCACCCCCTGCATGTCTTTTATTTTTTCAAAGCGTCTATTTGAAGATGGCGGTGAATCGCTGGCAGCGGCAATAGTGCATATTAGGTCAAAAATTCCACCTTTACCGTTAATTTCGTCAGGCAGCCTCAATGGTTTCCTTGACATTCGTCTACATTTCTGTAAGTATATTCACTGAAAAGGTATTTTGTACTTCAGATTCGCGCTGTTTGCCGGTGAATCGCCGACGCTACCCAGGCATTAAAAATAGAATTCATCAAGCGTCAGTACGCATGCGATAAATTAACAAGGAAAAACGGAGCGGTTGTGATTGTGATAAGGATAATAGGACTATTGGCAAGACTTACATGTTAAATAGGGATGCAATTGTTTTATACATATTCGCTGCTTGAAGTCAAATCTAATGTGAGGAAAAAGGTGGTAAGTGCAATAGCTGCCAGTAAATACAATGTTTGCTGCAAGTATTAGAATAACCAATTTACCTTTATTGAGGCAGAACCATTGCAAGAGCACTGACCAAAACTTTGCATAATAGTATGTTGAAGGAATTTCTGGAAAAATGCAGCTATTGCAATTACGACCATGTTGAACTCAAATGACAAAAATACAGTACATTTGTTGGGTAGTATATAGGATTAAACACAACAGCTGCGCGTTTTATTTTAGAGGTGTACAATGATGGATTTCCTTACACACTCTTTATAAAAAACAAAAGAAATGTTCTAAAATTTCAGCCCACACTTGAGAAGGTGGTTTGTTTACTCCTGTCAAAAATTGAAACGGGAATGATGCACTTAACCTGAGGGTCTACCATTTTCTTACAGTATCTCTGATTGGCTCATTTCATGATATAGCATGATATTATACCTCTAGTAACCAAGCAAAATGACCTATCAAACATTCAAAGTGTTTCTTACCGTGTCTCTGATGGCTAAAATATCATATAAACAATGGTACAATAAAATCAAGCTGGTTGACCTCGAATGTTACGCATTCACATTACTTAAATGAGTGTTCGGATTTTTCTTTCATGAAAAATTAAATAATTAGCCATACAATAAGGCATGCGGCTTCTTTCACATGCCAAGAGTCAATGATCTTTTTTCCAACTTAGTTATTAAAAAACTGCCAACAACTTGAGTGAGATGGTATACCAAATGCAAAGTGTTTAACCCTTTGGGCCCTGTACATGACTGCAGTCACTTGGAGATCTTTTTTCTTCAAATTCCATAAAAAAAAAAAAATCAAAAACAAGGCGAACTCGTATTACGCGATGCGTAAAATTGTCCCCGCCGAATGTCGCGACAATAAATGTGATAAATGCAACACAACACCCCACCCCCTCACAACACCCAGCAACACCCCACCTAGTCCCCAACACCCAGCAAACACCCCCACCCCATTCCCAACACCGCAAAACCCACACCCTCACCAACACCCCGCAAACCACCCCCAACCACCCCCCCCAACACTCGTAACACCCACCCCACCCTCTTAAACACCCTCAAAACACCAACCCCCGCAACACCCCACCAACCCCAAACCCAGTAACTCGCCTCCCCCTCCCCAACACGCACACTACCCTCCACAACATCCCGCAACACCACCCCCCGCAACACACTACCCCTCCCCAACACCCTCACCCCTCCCCAACACTCCCACCCCCTGCCCAACAACTTTACCCCCCCCAGCACTGCCCCTAAACCCTCCCCAACACATGCAACACCCCACCCCCTCCCCAACACACTGCAACACAACACCCCCGCGCAAACCCTGCTCACACCCCCTCCCCAAACCCCGCAATACCAAAAAAAAAAAAAAAAAAAAAAAAAAAAAAAAAAACCCCTCCCAACACCCCACCCCTCCCCTAAGGCATAGTAGTCTCATGTCGCGAAGGAATTTGCCTATCAGACGTACCGTTTCAGAGATACAGCATTACGCATATTAAATTAAGCCTCATTGGCAACCTAAGCGCTGGCTGCAATATCACTACTGTAAAATTGCAAAGAAGATGAGCACCAATATAGGCTTTCATGCAGCGCAGAGTTTTGGTATCCAATGTACAGTGTCAAAAATATAGCAATACGATGATTTTGCAACTAATTAGCTCATTTGCATACTCATTGCCCAAAATACGCCCAAAATCTAATCAGGTCGAGAATATTCAGCCCGCTTCATTCCACCAAGGTACATCATATACGCCGCACGGTACTCCAGAAACCTTGTAAACAGGCCTTGCAGTGAAATTTGCAGAAAATATGCAAATGAGATATTAATTAGCAATTTACTCCCAAAATTTACAAATCAGTTGAGAACTCACGAACCCGCTTCTTTTCCACAAGTACATCATTGTGGGTCGGCCCTACGGAACTCCAGATAAAATTGTATAAACATGGGTAACATTTTATCACGGACGGACGGAAGGACGGACGGACGAACGGACGTGACCTCATTTATGTCCCCGTTCCGAATCGTTCGGCAGGGGGACAATTAATTTAGTCATTTTAAGGGATACCTCCAGAAGAGATTGGATAGATTTCTGGAAATTCCAATTTAAGGGGGGATGCAGGGGAATACTGCAAGTTCGTAGAGAAACCTGCCCAAAAGTTGCATTAGAAATCTGTATGTAAAATGCATTAAAATGAGTAAAAAACAAAACAGTTTAGGTCAAAGCTTGAGATGGCTTTCATTAAATGACCTGCAGTCATTAGGGAAGCCATCTCAAAAGCTACTGACATAACCTATACAAAATCTATCAGGGGTGAAAGAGTTAAGACAACTATTTACAGATACAACCAAGGAAATGTATCAGATTCCAGCTATCTTGCCCAAGAAAGTTTTCACACTTGTAAGGTTCCACACTTATGAAACATAGTAACTGTTAGTTATGATGTATGCAAATCAGAGCCATGCCTTCTTCAATCTAAAATCGAATGTAAAAAAAAATATTTCAGAAACTTGACGCACCATCAATATTCACTTCAAATTATTGTTTTACTATTAAAAGCAATCTTAACCTAAGCCTGAGCCAACAGTTATGTGATCAAGTTTGTCTTCTTGGTCTAGAAAATTATCAATTATTGAATAGTCTTGAGAAGCATCCATGTTGGCTTGACACATGAAATTCATTACTTGATTGCAGTCACACATTCCAATGCAATTGTCATAGACTGGGGTGCTGGGAATGTCAAGAAATGATCAAAGGAGCCTCTAAAGACGTTCCTGTAAAGTATTTAGAGTCTGCATAAAGATACTTAATTTGTTTATGATGTTACAATAAGAACAACGACAGATTTGGCAGACATGTATTCGTGAGCGAACAAGGTCAGTTGTCTACTTATGCAAAAAATGTGCGAACTTTGGAAAGTTTGTTGTATTACTACTGACAATGTTAATGTTAAGAGCACACTTGTTGGTAACGTTTGCGACAGTAAAACTTTTAGAACAATTTACAGACCGATATAATTTTTATACCTGAGTGACCTGTCAAAATTTACAATAAGTTGACATAATAATTGCTTTGCAATAGTTATTTTGTATATGTGGCATCTGTGCAGTGGGTTCGGTAAATAAATGGCTGTGGACACGTTAGAGCCTTTTATTTATCAAATTCTATGGAACGATCAGTAATTTTTGTTAGAGATTTACAGTGTGTCCAATGATAACTGCCATTTTTTTAGGAAAAGAACATTGGCTAGTTCATGCCAGAAATATCTAGTGCAATTTTAAGATTTGACACATTGTAAAGTACCACGCACTTGATCACACATGTTGACAACATTTTATGGTGTAAGCTTTATTTCTGAATTTTATCCGATGAACAAGTTGCACTGACAAAGTCATCTTTTTCTGCATCAAATTATAAACTTTTTCCTTATAATTTTATTGGCACCAAAAGAACTTGATACTTGGGAAAAACACCTGGCCTCTCTTCTTCCATTGCAGCATCTAGCGCAGCGTCAATGTCTCCTGCTTCTGTCCATATTTGGAATTTCGCCGCCCAATTTACTTTGACTCAAGACCACTCGTCCGCATCTTGGTGAATCTTTTCGAGGAGCAGTCTTGTTCATACCTCCCACAGAGTGTCCATATGCTGTTCTTGCTTCCTTGCAACTGTTTTTTCTTAGGTGGTGGTTTGCGAATCTTCTTTGAAAAGCTGAATGTGTTAGGCGATTTCATCTAGGAATGACAAATTCTGGTCTTGATTGATGATGACTCTCCATGCCAAAACCGCACTTCTTGCTTTAGTTTCGTGCCAAGCTACCTTCTTACCATGTTCTTTCCTTTTGTCTGAGGATTCTATCACTGCTTTTGGTTCTCTCTTGCTGAGGTCTCTTCTTGACTTGATCAAATTATTATCTTGCCCTCGCAAGTTTGTAAATTTACTCATCGTTGTATCCATTTCCTCCTCTGATGTATCAGATTCATGTGTGTCCATTGCTTCTACATCAGACGATGTTGATAACGATTCCTCCTTCACACTCTGCAGGAATTTGACTGCAGGTTTTCTATGTTTTGGTCTCTCTCCTGGTGGTTCTTCATCGTCTTCACTTTCACTAGCACTTTCAAAATGAAACCCTTTTGGTTGTGGTCTCTGTCTGGATGGTTTCATCTTTGTTTTCCTCACTAAATTTGTTGCTTTCCTTCCACTAGTTGTTCTCCTACTACTAGATACACTTCTGGCACTCTCTTTTTTCTGAGATTGCTTTGATGACCTTGTTGTTCTATGTGGTACTTTAGGTTCTGGTTCTGTTTCCTCAGAGATTTCAAAGTATTTACTTAGTTCCAGACCTGGATGTTTGTCTGGGTAATATTCTTTCAACATGGCAACCTGGTCCTCTAGTGTTGCTGTAAGGATGTCTTTTGCTAAGTCTGCAGTACTTGAAAATCCCTTGGCTTTAGCTAGATCCTTAAAATGCCTCCTGAAAAATTAAAATTAGAAATGAAGTGAATTTAAAAGACAAATAATCAATTCAAATTTATTTGGAAACACTTCTCACAAAATACAAAAGCAGTGATGAGGAGGTGGTGAGCAAAGGTTAATTAGGCCCAAAGCACTCCCCCTTGCAATATAGCACTTAAAGGTGCATGTTCCGATTGTCTTTGGACCCCCCCCCCGATTTACCCGGAAGTAGTATCGATTTTGATATCAGACGAAAGGCCGCATTTTTCTCATTGTCATCCTCAATTTTGAGCCTTCAAATACATTTCATTAACAAGAAGATTCCCAACAAAACACCAACGAACAAAACATCAACGAACAGCAACAAAAATTCCCAACAAAACACCAACGAATTAATGGTTATCATCAAATATTAGCACAGTATTGAATAGGGCTTTGCAATGTGCATTATTGCTTCTATCATCAAAACAGCAAGTTTGTTTCCCAAGGTACTTGATGGGGCATATGTGCAAGTGCCAGGCTCTCATATCAAGTAGAGAACACAATAGACAAATTGGAACAAGCATCTTTAAGAAACAAGACCACCAATTCAAAGAAAAGAAGAAATGGTACAAGGTATCACAAGACATGCTCCCCAAAAAGAACCAATATTCAGGAGAGATGTACAAATAATTTTTTTAAATACACATACCATTACTTGATCAAATACTTCAATTCACACCTACCTCCTTATTCCTCTTGGTGTCTGGCCAATAAGAATGGTTGTACTGTTAACTTTGAATGACAGAGGTTTTGATTGGATGCTTGGAAGATCATGTGATTGATATACAGAGGACGGTGACTGTTTCTTTTCTTTTGGACTGTCTGAGTTTTGACTATCCATGCTCTGTAACAAAGACAAAGAGTCAAGATAATAAGCCGATTCACGATCTCAGATTCAAGATGCATTGTGGGTAATATCCGACGATCTTTTTGTAGATAAACAAAACGAGGCTACTGTACAATTTCAATGTTTCACAAAAATATCTCTTACTTGGGTTTTATGAACTATGCGGTCTCAATTCCTTCATGACAGTTATTAAATACAGTTGAATATGACATTAACAACATGAAAAAGACAAACCTGTTTAAAAACCCGAGTTTAAGTAATTTTTGTGAAAACGGCAAAGTTCACCACATTGAAATTGTACAGTAGCCTTGTTTTGTTTATCTACAAAAAGATCGTCGATATTACCCACAATGCATCTTGAACTGAGATCGTGAATCGGCTTATAGACAGTATGATATGGAAGTAGTATAACTTATTTTTAAAAATAGTAAATAAAGAAGGTCACTACCAGTGATTTTCTTCCAAATGTAAATAAACACTTCCCAAACTTTTGGTCAAAGTTGATTTTTTTGCATTTTTTTGGAAATTGTTGTAGTAAAGTTCTGTGTAAGTGAATTAGCTGAAAAAACCACTAAAACATGAATGACTTTTGCCTGGTGGGAAAAGTGGGTAATCTAGGAAGCTCCTTCCCAGGAAATTTGACCATTTGGAGGGAAATCATGATTTTTCAGACAAAGAAATACATTAAAAATGGTGGGAAATCTATGGAAAATGTGACTATCTTCCCAGGAAACATGCATATTTCCTGCCATGCATTTGATGTAAAAAAGGTCAGGATCCAGATTTTTACTTTGAGATTTTTTGCAAAATAAAATCCAAGTTGTGGAAAAGGGTGAATCCAACAGAGAAGCTTAGATACTAAACACTTGTATAACAAAGTTAGTTAAACCAAAGATTTAAAATCCGGTTTTGTCCCCGCTAACGGGGGTGGCCAGATAAACCTCACACACTCGGCAATACTGCTGTGTGAGGATTTATTGGAGCAAAAGACAATTGACCGGTTGCCCTTCCTGATGTCAATCCACTGTTTTCGGCAGTGGGCCTAGCCTTTGGGCAACCACGCCCATCATGCAAGGCAGCGATGTGCTGGATGGCCGCCATTAGCTCTCCAGATCTGACGCCCTTGTAGGTAGATCTTCTTTTCCATTCTACCAGCTACCCTCCTCATCAGATTTCCTTAGAAATCCGAGGGGGGTGACGGTTAAGCCGCCGACAACTCGGCCCTGGGAAAGGTAGTACTGGTTAGCAGGCCCTCAAAAGGAAACCTGACACGACTAAAAAAAGTGACAATAAAAATTCTCCTATGCCACTCAAATTTCTGGAATAATAAAAACTAATGTTCCTTGTTTTCCAGAATGGCTGGTAACAATGCTCACCTCTTCCAGTGTGGGTACATTATAATTTGCTGGTTGTTGTGAATGTTGGTCCAATTCAAAGACATCTCTTATAGCTGCATTAGATACATGATCCTCAACCTTACTACCTCCTACTAGTCTGGTGTTGGAATGCACATAAGATACACCACACTCCTCTGAAAGAAAAAGTTGTTAAAAACATCAACATGAATGTTGGTCCAATTCAAAGACATCTCTTATAGCTGCATTAGATACATGATCCTCAACCTTACTACCTCCTACTAGTCTAGTGTTGGAATGCACATAAGATACTCCACACTCCTCTGAAAGAAAAAGTCATTTAAAACATCATCAGACAGAGCAGTTATAACTTACAAACAAATCAAAAACACATTAATATATCAACAACAAATAATTAATGATTTTTAAAAAAATTATCTTGCAGAGGTGTGGCTGTGGTCAACGTCACCATGTTTGTATATGTGATGTAAGTATTTAGGTCATCCAAAAGACAGGCAGACACATTTTAGCTGTAAGTTTACTGATTTTGGATGGCAAGCTTTGGTACCCAAGCAAGGTCATCTCTCTAGTCATTTTGTAATAAAGACAAGAGTTTCGAAACTAAGCAGAGGTGTAGCCGGGGGGGGGGGGTGGGGGGGGGGTGGTCAAGGTGGCATGTGCCCTCTGACCGTGATGTTCTGTCGGTACATTGCGTTCCGTCGGTACATTTGTCCATTTCCTGTTGTTTTGAGGTTGTGATGAATGTATAATAAGAGCTTTATAACAATTGGTCAATACATGAACTAAGATGCAAAGCTGCCAACATTAAGATTTTGGAATGAGGACGCTTTGATCTTGGAATCAGGGAGATTGATTAGAATCAGGGAGATTTAAAAAAATAGCCAGCATTTCACAGTGTAGCACCTTGGTCCTCAAGAAGGATACAGCCAATGGACTTTGTTGTCTTAAAGATCAATTGAAAGCTTCAACTGTCAGTAGAAACATTAGGATTTTTTTTAAATGACATGAAAAGGTTGAAGCCAACTTTAAAGGTTCGTAACTTGAAAACGGAGCCACCTACATACTTATGAACTGCATTATGAGATAGAGCTCTTTAAAATAACGCTTTCCTGAAAAAAAAATTGACGAGCTCTGCCGTCTGACAGCCCGTTTAAGCCTTAAGGAACTGTCATATAAACTCAAGTCCAAATCAGGAAGTCAGCCCGTACCAAATTTTTTTATGGAGGGACAAATATTTTAAAAAGGGGATTTTCCCCAACAATTACAAAGGGGGGGGGGGGGATTTGGCAAAAGTTTTTTTTTACTGAAATGTAACCTTTTTTTTCAAAAACAAAG
This sequence comes from Ophioderma brevispina, assembly GCA_023653785.1. NCBI lineage: Eukaryota > Metazoa > Echinodermata > Ophiuroidea > Amphilepidida > Ophiodermatidae > Ophioderma > Ophioderma brevispina. Next base: position 36,125 of record JAMKCH010014452.1, read on the forward strand.
CATAACCCCCCTAATTTTTTGCCCTTTTCAGATCTTTATAGAGTTTGGGGAGCTTTTTGGAATGGGAGGGACATCCACCCCCACCATCCCTCCCCTGGTTACGGGCCTGGTCCAAATGGAGATTTTAAAAAAAAATCATGAACTAAGAATGTGAGTCAACAGTGCTTCTGAACACATATATGCTTTTTATCCATATTAATGAACCAACAGTTGACTTACAGGAATAGTTTTTACTGACATGACATAAGTATTTCAAGTATTTCCAGGTTAACATTTCTATTACTGATACAGACTGCATAAACTTTCACTCCACATACAGTGCTGTGAACACAAATCTGATAAGTTAGCTGGATGAATCTGCATTGCTTTGGTGTGAACATGCTTTTATTGATTATTGTAACCATATATGCAGTAATTACATCGGTATCAATGTCATTGTCAAAAGCAAAAACACTCATGATAGAAGCAACATGACTAAGTTCCCTTATGAGCACTTACTTAGCACATTGTCCACAGCTTCTATGTTACTACTCGTCTTCTTGGTAACTATAGTAGTCTTTGCCTCCTTGCCACCACCAACACAATAGTTTCCATCACTTTCATCTCTTCCTACTAATCCATCTCTATGATCACTTCTGATACTAGGACTTGCAAGTTGCTCTGCTTTTCTACCTTTGACACGGCTCTCTATGCGACCGTCTTTATGCACAATGGCTTTGCCACGTCTCTTTACACCACTCCTCCTTTCTATATGATGGTCCCTGCATCACCTTTACTCCCATCTTCAAGGCAAGCATCAGTGTCATCATCATCTTTGAATTGTCCTTTCTTCACATCAGGTTCATCTACATCACTTTCATCACTGATTATATCAAGCTGAGAGGCTATCCCATGAGTGTCATCGTAGTCATCATCACCATCAGATGCATCTGGAGGTTCATCTTCATCACTGTTTCCATGGTTACCTTCTTCCTCCTCATCAGCCCTTGACTGACAGAATTTGCTTGCTTCTGTAAACATGCATACACAAAATACATGCCAAAATAAGTATTATATTATTGAGTTTATATAAATAGGTACCTCACTCATAAAGGCAACTGATTTTTAAAATCTTAGTTTAAACAAAAAATTTACAGAGTCCTCTTCTGCTCTTTGCTGAAGAAAGGATGTAGGACAAGAAATACTTTGTTGTATACCAAAATATGTGATCACTTCTGAAACTAATGACATGGTCACTGTTTATCATTACCAGTGTCAAGAATGCCCTGCTCAATACATCAGAGAAATAGAAAGATCACTTAGCACCAGAGTGAACACAGATCAAGAGAAAATTCCCCTGTGAGGGCCCACAAATTTGACACCAAACATGATGTGAGTAAAGAACAATTTAAAATTCTGGACACTGACTAAAGACACTTCCCGAGGGGTGTAAAAGAATCCGTCTATATCTCGGCTTTGAAACTGGAGCTGAACAAGGACCTTGGACGACACGCACTACCAAAGACCTACAAGAAACTAATTGAGTCGTGTGACTTGTCAATCACATCAAGGTTAATGTGGCTCAGTTCCCGGTAAAACGTCTACCAGCCAAACCCATCAGTGCTGAAGAAGAGTTCCTCGGATGAGGCTCAAAAATTCATGTTAAGTGGAATTCTATTGCTTGTGTGAAATAGTTAAAAATATATGCATACAATTAATGACATGGCCTGTACTATATAAAGTGATGAAATTACGACAGCTATGGTCAAAATCACTAATTTTATGGGGAAAATGCATTTAGCATGTTTAGGATCTAACACTTGAAATACAGATCAAGAATGTGAAAAGGCTTATTTCAAGTCTACAAATCCTACCTGCTTGTTGTCATCTTGGTCTGCTTGAGCTGCAACTGAAGGAATGTACTTTGCCATGGTAAGACCCTTAATCGTCTTGGACTCGCGCTGTAATATAAATACAAGTCAAGAGGACCAACAAAGAGTTAACACTTTCCATAAGATATAGTCCAATTAATAGGCATTTTGACCTAGACAAAATAGCAACCGAAATGATTTTGACCTCATTATTGGTTCTTTGCACAGTTTGTCATTTACAAGGAGAACCTCGAACTGGTAGCAACATGAATGGGTGCATTTACAAAACAGTTCAATCAGGTTTTCTACACAAAACCAATGACATTGCAAGAGGTGAAACCATTGTTATGTAACACCCTCATTTATTCCAATGCCAGTTCAAGGCTCTACCTGCAAAGGACAAACTGTACAAAAATGAATGCTCATTATGCACTAGAGAATAACATATTAAAAATGTAGAAGTATATAGGCAAAGGGAACCTTTAAAACAGAGGTTAAAGTTTATACATGGGGTAAAAATTCAAATGAGTTCAATAAACTTCAAAGTATGCCATTAAAGGATTAATGTACAGTTTGCCATACCTCTGTCATGTGGTTTAGGAAATATATTAAGAAGTTGGGTAGAGGTCAAATATTTCACTGCCTTTCATATTACAGGAGTGAAAATTTCAAAATACATATTTTGAAGAAAATAATATTAACTTGTTCCTTTAGTCACAAGGATCCCCAAAGGTATGGTTTGTGATATGTACGATATTCTGATAGATTTATAGGGTAAATTACGTCAAGGTCAATTGGAAACAATGGCAGTGTCATAAAAGTACCTTGTTACCATAGTATTGAAGCTTCATACATTATGTAAACTACATTATGTGAAGTATTCAACAAAGGGAGTACCACAAGCTCTTAATACATTTATACATAAGGCCAATGTGCCAATACATATTATATTACTCACCTCAATCAAGTCCTTAGTGAGGACACCATCACCTGCTCTTAACTCAAACATGTTCCTAAGCCCAAACAACTCGCCTGATTTACTGCCTGCCACACCTGTGAAGTAACGCTTGGCATTCTCACTCTCTATGGCAACACTTGCTATTTGCTGCAGAATTTGAAAGAAAACAAAATACTTTTTAAACGTGCATCAAATAAAGTTATCACCAAACATATTCAACCAGGATTCCAGGATGACTTGGGATAGCCAGGGGTTTCCACCCTACTCTTATTGAAACTGACTGTGATTATATACAGGCATGATCTCGAGGGCTTAATGTCCCCTCCAAAGGACGGTATATTCTCATGGGTCATTGGGTGGAATCCAGTGTTAATCAACAGCCCTTACACAAATCAAATCAAGCACCCGGATTAAATCCCAGCAAGTGGCCCTACTGGGGCTTGAACCGAGGACATCATGCACTAAAGGAAAATACCCTAACCAGTGGGCCACACTCTCCCACACATTCTTTCCAGTTAAAACTTGTTTCTATTGTTCTAAACAATGAAAAACAGTTCATCATGTCAGTGCAACAAGGTTGTAAGTGCAATAGCTGCCAAGTGATACATCTGTGTGCTGCCATGTATTAGGATGACTTAATTTATCTTTCCTTGAGTCAGTAGCTCATAATAGTATGTTTGACAGGAATTTCTGACAAATGGCAGCTATTGCACTTACAACCTTCTTGCATTCACATGACAAGTTCTACTACCATGGAGTGTCAGTCAACAGGTGGTCGAGTTGTAAAGCCACACATACATAATTGGTCCAAGGCTATCTGTATTTCATTCACATATTTTGCATGAATTTTAAAGTGCAGTCTATCCCCAATTCTTAACCTACCAACCAATTTGAAAGGTTATTCACAGGGCCGTACGCAGGATTTTTTAAGGGGGGGTGTGGGTCTTCGAAAAAGTGGACCTTTTTTGGAAAAAATGGACCTAACCCCCTAAAATGGTCCTTTCTTGGACATTTTGAACATCTCATCACCAAAGAGTGGACTTTTTCGTCATATTTTCTCTAAATTTTGGACCTTTATATAAAAAAATCGGCAAAAAGTGGACCTTTTTCCCCTTTCGTGGAATTTGGGGGGGGTGCCGTACTGACCCGATTATCCCACCCCTAAGTTTTAGGAAAATTTCAGAAAATTCTAAGATTTTTTAATATCCCATGCCAAAAAATTGGCATACACTGACTGCAAATTTCGGAAACCTATTTTCTTCAAACAACAAACCTTTTAGCCTTGAATTCAAATGATATGCATTTTCCAATACCAAAATCCACTTTTTATTTTACATTCCATCTCAAGAATGTTTCTAATGACATCTGGAACATTTTAAAGTTTGTGAAAACATACAGTTTAAGAGTAGAACACGGCAAAGTGTCAAAGATTCAGCAGACAACATTGTTTCTGGTTCAACATTCTCAAGGCTTTCTACTTCACACGGACGGGATTCTACAATATCATTCACTCTTTTTTCCATATTTAAGTATATTAAAAAAATAATAAAGCAGTGAAAATTATTCAGTTTCACAAATTCAGGATAAAAATAGTTGTTTGGTGGATTTGTTTTCTGAAACTAAAAAACATGTTTGAACAGAGATGTAGCTACAGTGGGCGGTAGTCGGCGGCAGAGCCCGCCACTCAGCTTCAGAGCCCACCACTAAACACCAATTTTAACTCTAGAGCCCACCACTCAAAGGGCAAAAAATGGACAATTTTAATCATTTTATGCAAATTTTGACAATTTTAGGCATAACATTATAAAAGATCAAATTTTTTGTCAAATAACACCCACCACTAAAAATGTGCTAGCTACAACCCTGTGTTTGAACAAGGTCATGTGTAGGGTCAGAGGGCATCTAATGAGGGCAGCATAATTTCCCAATTTGTTTTCATTTCCATTGTTTTTCAATTAAAATACAGTATTCAAATTCAGATTTCTTAGTATGATATCCATACTACTCTGAATAAAAAATATTTAGGTCGGGCGGTCATAGAGGTCACTAAATAAAATATGGATGCCTCCATATCAGGTGGCGAATTGGTTCAGTTCTCATGACTATTTTGTTCTTCTTTTGCTAAAAAATCACTAAAGTTACATTCTAGTCAATCCACTTCAGCATGAGGGTGAAAACTATGTTATATCGGAAAACATAATTTTTAAAGTCTTCTAAAATGCGGCAGGTGTCGTTCATGGGACTGTATGGCGAGTAGGCATGACATAGGCGTAGACATTTTCAACTCCGGCTTTGGGCAAGATTCGGGCATTATCCCACCCCCAAATTTCAAGGTATTTTTAGCTTAAAAAGGGGTGGGACTATACTCGGGTCAGTATGGTAATCTTCTTGTTGTGTCCAAACACTGTGGTTCTCAAATATGATCCAGCCAGATGTGGGTGCAACATCTGGCTGCTTCACTGAATTCCACAAGGTCCTTGTTTGTGCACTGTTGCTCCAGCAGTGGGCAGACCAAGAGATGTTCCACTGTCTGTGGTGCTGTTTCACAACCACGTGTAGTGTCCTGATCTGCTTCCAGATAGCCCCACTTCTGCAAGGAAACCTTAGATCGGCCAGTTCTGGTTCTCAATCTGTTGAGGCATCGCCATTCAGCCCATGAAGAGTCAGCTCCAGGTGGGAGATGCTCACCAGGTTCAATACCAATATATGTTACTTGGTTGATGGCAAGTCTTCCATTCCACAAGGCGACTCTCTTAAGCTCCTTAGAGACTGTTTCAAGAGGTCGGACTTTGCTTAAGAAACTCTCTCTGCATTTAAGGCGATTGGCAGCAGGTATCTGTCCAGACATAGGGTGCTTCACATTAGATACTTGCAACTACGCTCTTGCATGCTCGCTACACTATGATGAATGTCTGGTGGAGCAATTCCTGCTAGGATGTGTAAGTTTTCCGCTGGTGTTGGATGGAGGCATCCTGTGATAAGCCGGCAGGAGGCATTTAATGCTGAATCAAGCTTCTTGGCATGGGTTGATCTTTCCCATACAGGGCAAGCATACTCTGCACATGAGTAGCACAGGGCAAGTGCCGTCGATCTTAGGGTATGGGGGCGAGCACCCCATCTTGTGCCAGTGAGTTTGTTCAAGATGTTATTGCGTGAACATACTTTACACTTCGTCTTCTCGATGTGGGTCTTATAGGAGAGAGTGCGGTCCAAGGTAAGTCCTAGGTAGACAGGGTTATCACAATGCTCCAGGGGTGTTCCAGACCAGACCAGGTTACATTAAGCTGACGTTTGGCTTCACGGTTGCGTAGATGGAAAGCACACACCTGTGTCTTGGATGGATGGTACGGTAATAAGCCAATCAGAGATGTGGTATTAAACCAATTCCTTCCATGAGGGATCCATGAGAAACACTGTCTTCAAAAAGACTAAAAATCCAACGGATAGCTATTAAACACTTCCTTCCCCTGAGGATTCCCATGAAGAAACCCCTGTCTTCAAAAAGACTAAAATCAAGGATAGCTATTAAACACTTCCTTCCCCTGAGGGATCCCATGAGAAACCCCTGTCTTCAAAAAAGAACTAAAAATCCAAGGATAGCTTTTAAACACTTCCTTCCCCTGAGGGATCCCATAGAAACCCATGTCTCAAAAATGACTAAAAATCCAAGGATAGCTATTAACACTTCCTTCCCCTGAGGGATCCCTTGAGAAACCCCGCTTCAAAAAGAATAAAATCCACGGATAGCTATTAAACACTTCTTCCATGAGGGATCCCAATGAGAAACCCCTGTCTTCAAAAAAGACTTAAAATCCAGGATAGCTATTAAACACTTCCTCCCCTGAAAAAGGGGGGAAAAATCCCATGAGAAACCCCGGTCTTCAAAAAAGACTCTAAAATCCAAGGAAAGCTATTAAACACTTCATCCCTGAGGGATCCATGAGAAAACACCGTCTTCAAAAAGATAAAATCAAGGATTAGAATTTTAAACACTTCCTTCCCCGGAGGGATCCCATAAGAAACCCCGTCTTCAAAACGACTAAAATCAAAGGATAGCTATAAAACTCCTTCCCCTGAGGGATCTCCCATAAAAAACCCCTGTCTTCAAAAGGACCTAAAATCCAAGGATTAGCGATTATTTAAACACTTCCTTCCCATGCGGGAATCCATAAGAAACCCTGTCTTCAAAAAGATAAAATCCAAGGATTAGCTATTAAACACTCTCCCCTGAGGGATCCATAAGAACCCCTGTCTTCAAACAAGGACTAAATCCAAGGATAGCATTAAAACACTTCCTTAACCTGAGGGATCCCATAAGAAACCCCTGTCTCAAAAAGACTAAAATCCAAGGATAGTATTAAACACTTCCTTCCATGAGGGAATCCCCATAAAGAAACCCCTGTCTTCAAAAAGACTAAAATCCAAGGATAGCTATTAAACACTTCCTTCCCCTGAGGGATCCCATATAAGAAAACCCGTCTTCAAAAAGACTAAAATCCAAGGAGAGCTATAAACACTTCCTTCCCTGAGGGATCCATAAGAAACCCCTGTCTTCAAAAAGACTAAAATCCAAGATAGCTATTAAACAATTCCTTCCCCTGAGGGATCCCATAAGAAACCCCGTCTCAAAAAGATACTAAATCCAAGGATAGCTATTAAACACTCCTTCCTGAGGGAATCCCAGAGAAACACCGGGTCTCAAAAAGACTAAAATCCAAGGATAGATATTAACACTTCCTTCCCATGATGAGGGATCCCATGAGAAACCCCTGTCTTCAAAAAGACTAAAATCAAGGATAGATTTTAAACACTTCCTTCCCATGAGGGAATTCCATAGAAACCCCGTCTTCAAAAGACTAAAATCCAAGGATAGTATTAAACACTCGTCCCCTGAGGGATCCAATGAGCAACCCCGTCGTCAAAAAAGGACTTAAAATCCAAGGATAGCTAATTAAAAACTTCCTTCCACCTGAGGGATCCCATTGAGAAACCCCTGTCTTCAAAAAAGACTAAAACCAAGGATTAGCTATTAACAATTCCTTCCCCTGGGGATACCATGAGAAACCCCTGTCGTCAAAAAGACTAAAATCCAAGGATTAGCTATTAAACACTTCCTTCCTGAGGGTCCCATAAGAAACCCCGTCTATCAAAAAGACTAAAATACAAGGCTAGCTATTAAACACTCCTTCCCCTGAGGATCCCATGAGAAACCCCTGTCTCAAAAAGCTAAAATCCAGGATAGCTATTAAAACTCCTTCCCTGAGGGATCCCATGAGAAACCCCTGTCTTCAAAAAGACTAAAATCCAAGGCTAGCATTAAAACACTTCCTTCCCTGAGGGATCCATAAGAAACCCCTGTCTCAAAACTAAATCCACGGATAGCTAGTAAACACTTCCTTCCCCTGAGGGATCCCATGAGAAACCCCTGTCATTCATAAAAGGACCTAAAATCCAAGGAAGGTATTAAACACTTCCTTCCCCTGAGGACACATAAGAAACCCCTGTCTTCAAAAAGACTAAAAATCCAAAGGAAGCTATTAAACACTTCCTTCCCCTGAGGGATCCCAGGAAAAAACCCCTCTTGTCTTCAAAAAAGACTAAAATCCAAGGATAGTATTAAACACTTCCTTCCCCTGGGATTCCCATGAGAAACCCCTGTCTTCAAAAAGGACCTAAAATCCAAGGATAAGCTATAAAACTTCCTTCCCCGGAGGGATCCCATAAGAAACCCCTGTCTTCAAAAAGACTAAAAATCCAAGGATAGCATTAAAACACTTCCTTCCCTGAGGGATCCCATAAGAACCATGTCTTCAAAAAGACTAAAATCCAGGATAGCTATTATTAAACACTTCCTCCCCATGAGGGATCCCATAAGAAACCCCTGTCTTCAAAAAGATAAACTCAAAGGATAGCTATTAAACCATCCTTCCATGAGGGATCCCATAAGAAACCCCTGTCTTCAAAAAGACTAAAATACAAGGATAGCTATTAAACACTTCCTTCCCCTGAGGGATCCCTAAGAAACCCCTGTCTTCCAAAGATAAAATCCAGGAAGCTATTAAAACACTTCATTCCCCTGAGGGAATCCCATAAGAAACCCACTGTCTTCAAAAAGGAATAAAATCCAAGGATAGCTATAAACAATTCCTTCCCTGAGGGATCCCATAAGAAACCCCTGTCTTCAAAAAAAGAATAAAATCCAAGGAAGTATTAAAACTTCCTTCCCCTGAGGGATCCCATAAGAAACCCCTGGCTTCAAAAAGACTAACATCCAAGGATAGCTATTAACCACTTCCTTCCCTGAGGGATTCCATAAGAAACCCCTGTCTTCAAAAAGACTAAAATCCAAGGATAGATATTAAACACTTCCTTCCCCTGAGGACCCATGAGAACCCCTTGATCTTCAAAAAGAATAAAATCCAAGGAAGCTATTAAACACTTCCTTCCATGAGGGATCCCATGAGAAACCCCTGTTCTTCAAAAAGATAAAATCCAAGGAGAGCTATTAACACTTCCTGCCCTGAGGGATCCATAAGAAACCCTGTCTTAAAAAAGACTCTAAAATCAAGGATAGCTATTAAACACGTCCTCCCGAGGGATCCATGAGAAACCAATGCTCAAAAGACTAAAATACAAGGATAGTATTAAACACTCTTCCCCTGAGGGTCCAATGGAGAAACCCCTGTCTTCAAAAGACTAAAATCCAAGGAGGCTTTACACACTTCCTTCCCTGAGGGATCCCATTGAGAAACCCCTGTCTTCAAAAAGACTAAAATCCAAGGATAGTATTAAACACTTCCTTCCCCTGAGGGATCCCATAGAAACAAACCCCTGTCTTCAAAAAAGACTAAAATCCAAGGATAGCGATTAAACACTTCCTTGCCCATGAGGGATCCCATGAGAAACCCCTGTTTCAAAAGAATAAAATCCAAGGGATAGCGATAAAACACTTCTTCCCTGAGGGATCCCATGAGAAAACCCCTTGCTTCAAAAAGACTTAAAATCCAAGGTAGCTATTAAAAACTTCCTTCCCCTGAGGGGATACCATAAGAAACCCTGTCTTCAAAAAAAGATAAAATCCAAGGCTAGCGCTTATTAATTATTAAAAAAAAAACCACTTCCTTACCCTGAGGATCCCATGAGCAAACCCTGTCTTCAAAAGACCTAAAATCCAAGGATTAGCTATTAAACACTTCCTTCCCCTGAGGGATCCCATCCGAACCCCTGTCTTCAAAAAGACTAAAATCCAAGGATAGCTATTAAACAATTTCCTTACCCTGAGGGATCCCATGAGAAACCCCTGTCTTCAAAAGACTAAAATCAGGATAGCTATTAAACACTTCCTTCCCCTGAGGGATCCCATGAGAAACCCATGTCTTAAAAAGACCAAATCCAAAGGTAGTATTTAAAACAACTTCCTTCCCCTGAGGATTCCCATAAGAAACCCCTGTCTTCAAAAAGACTAAAATCCCCGGGATAGCTAAAACACTTCCTTCCCCTGAGGGGATCCCAGAAGAACCCGGTCTTGCAAAAAAGACTAAAATCCAAGGCTAGCTTTTAAACACTTCCTTCCCCTGCGGGATCCCTAAGAAACCCCCTGTATTCAAAAAGACTAAAATCCAAGGATAGCTATTAAAACACTTATTCCCTGAGGGGGGTCCCATAAGAAACCATGTCTCAACAAAAGAATAAAATCACCAAGGATAGCTATTAAAAACATTCCTTCCCCGAGGGATCCATAAGAAACCCCGTCTCAAAAAGACTAAAATCAAGGATAGCTATTAAACACTTCCTTCCCCTGAGGCGATACCATAGAAACCCCTGTCTTCAAAAAGACTAAAATCAAGGATACATATTAAAACACTTCCTTCCCCTGGGGATCCATGAGAAACACCTGTCTTCAAAAGACTAAAATCCAAGGATAGTATTAACACTCTTCCCCTGAGGGATCCCATGGAGAAAACCCTGTCTTCAAAAGACTAAAATCCAAGGATAGCTATGAACACTCCTTCCCCTGAGGGATCCATAGAAACCCCTGTCTTCAAAAAGACTAAAATTCCAAGGATAGCTATTAAACACTTCTTCCCCTGCGGGATCCCATAAGAACCCCTGTCTTCAAAAAGGGACTAAACTCCAAAGGATAGCTTAAACACTTCCTTCCCCTGAGGGATCCCATAGAAAAAAACCCTGTCTTCAAAAACTAAAATCCAAGGTAGCGATTTTAACCAATTCCTCCCTGAGGGAACATAAGAAACCCTGTCTTACAAAAAGATCCTAAAAATCCAAGGATAGCTATTCACCACTTCCTTCCCCTGAGGGATCCCATAAGAAACCCCGTCTTCAAAAGACTAAAATCCAAGGAAGGTATTAAACACTTCCTTCCCCTGAGGGATCAATGAGGAAACCCTGTCTTCAAAAAAGACTAAAATCCAAGGTAGCTATTAAAACTTCCTTCCCTGAGGGATCCCATGAGAAACCTGTCTCAAAAAGCACTAAAAATCCAAGGATAGATATTAAAACACTTCCTTCCCTGAGGGATCCCATAGAAACCCCTGTCTTCAAAAAGACTAAAAATCCCAGCGATGATATAAAAATTCCTTCCTGAGGGATCCCAAAGAAACCCCTGTTCTCAAAAAGACTAAAATCCAAGATAGTCATGTAGCTGCCTTGAACTGAATTCTGAAACCAAGTGCTTGTTGTCATTATTTATTTAAAAAATGAACCTAGCAAAAACAAATGTTTATAGTTACAGAATCAGAGAATATATAATTTTTGCTTTTTATTATATTATCTCAAACATCTTTGGTGACCTTTGGATTTTCAAATTAGATTTCAATAGGTTATTCCATTAAAGGAGTAACCATGCATTGCCAACTCAAACATCAAACCAAATAATGTATTTCAACACGGCCATTTTCTTACTCGTTGGTACCTATCAGCAGTACACTGTGTATACCCAATCAGCTACTGCCCAGTACACATGGGGCTAGTTGCAATGCAGAGCTGTAAGATAGGGCTTAGGTATACCGCGAGTTGGGTGTACTCTATAGTACCTACCCTGATAGCTACCCTGTCGTTGCCCTGTGTGTAGGTGGAGAGAAGGTGGGTATGGTGTGGACAGTCCCAGAGTAGAACATGCAGTATTACATGTGCTACCCGCAGTTACACGACACCATTTTTGATAGTGGACGAATGAGGGCGCTATATACTTGGTCTCTCCAAGTTTAGCATTTTTTAATCATTTTTGAGGAAATTCATTAAAAAACTTGATCGGGCCATCGTAAAAAAACTCCATATTCCTGCACTTTTAATAAGAAATGCACAGTATGCCAAAAAATTAAAAAAAAACAAATTGGCCCTTAGAAATACTGGAATTTGCTGAGAGGCTGTGTGTAAACCACGTAGCTAATCTGTGATGGTGCAGACCAGCCCCTGTGTACCCTATCCCGTCCTATGCGGCAAAAAAAACCCTGAATGCTGGCCAGCGAGTGATGTCTAGTGGGTAGGTAATCTGTTTCTACGCGATGGTAGCGTCGTAGTAACTACCACAAAAAATTGGCCATGTATGCTTTAGAATTTTTATTTTCATACATCTCTCTACTTCACACTTACATACTTCTGCCACCACCACACTTCTTCATCTTAGGGGCCACAGCACAGACGCAGGCATCCATTACTGCTGTGGGAAGGCTAGAAGTGGTCGACATTAAATCTATGGTCCGCAGGAAACCCATGACAGCCGCTTTGAAACTGGCATTCCCCCAATATTTGACAATATCCTCAGGCAAACTGACACGAACTTACCTGTTTATATGCTGTTCAATACATGTTCTCTTCTATTGATCCTGTAGATATGAGACGAAACACTCTGACATCCCTATGCTGACCAATCCGATAGGCTCTATCTTGTGCTTGGAGGTCATAGGTTTATTCCATGTGGGTCATAGATCATGACACATTGGCTCCTGTCAGATGCAACCTGTCCACCAGCTCTGTAAAAATTTTTAGTAGTGTTTTATTTTATATTGTCACAAAAGCATTCTAAACTTTGGCAAGGGATGATTAGGGTCTAATTAATGTCAGCCTCCTCCAACTCAATTTATCCAAAAAATGTTTCTAATTCTAATTACAAACTGGCATGCACCATTTGTTGCGAATAACATCCACCTGTGTTTACCTCATAAGGGTGCATGTGATTGGTCAAAGTAGGTCACATGGTCATGTATGAAACATGCCAGGTACAATGAATGCAAAAACAAAGGGGTTCAAAATCACACAATTTGAGGCTAAATTGTTTATACTTAGAAGCCTTTTTTCAAAGTAATGCAAATAAATATGAAGAGAGTCCATAAATAGGATTTGGATGTAAACATTGTTTATGCCTTCACAAAAAGCCCTCGGGCATAAACAACTGTTCATACTCAAATCCTATTCATGAACCCCTAAATTAATTATGATTTGAGAAATTTACAATACCAAAAAATGTCCTTGTGGGTTCAAATTAACCTAATACAGAGGTGAGCCTAAAATATGCAAAAATGCAGAGCTTTCCCCTCTCCCTTAATTGCTATTAGTTTTCCATTCAGCTCAGCTGCCTCAATCATATAGCTTATCCCACTTTTCATGATACCACTTTTTCTTAGCAAATAAGCTGATTACCCCCATATCAAGCTTACTTGGTTGATATGAGGAAGAGGAATATATCTTTATCCCTGTTGAATTCATGGACATATTTTTGTCTATCCTGAGCTGGTGTTTTACCATCTAAGCGTCTGTAGACATAATCTGTTGTCTTTAGGTACATCTCGAAAATGTCCAACAACTGAAAATAACAACAGGAGAGCAATTTACACTTTCATTTGCCATCACTAATATACTTTGATAAAAATATGTTACAGACATGGAAAGAACAAATAAAACATAAGCAAAACCCCCCTGGTCTAAGCACATACATCAATGGATGCTTATTATCTAATCATATTCCCTGTCATATTTTAAAGATTTATTAATGATGGTTAATGCATTCTTAGACTAAAATCTACTAAAGAATAAAGGATTGACTGAGAAACTTTGTCCTATGGAACACTCACTCAAAAGGCTTCTAATTTTTTTTTGAGCTCCAAAGAACCTCGCTCCAAAAGAACCTTTCAGTTCTTTAAAGAACCATTTAAGGTTTTACAGGACCCTAGATTCTAAGAGAGCCTTCTCAGTTTAATGTAGAACCTTCTCACATTTTAGAAACTTTTGTGATTCTTGGACCAGAACAAAAACAATTCCTCCAAAGTACCAAAAAGGGTTCTTTGGAGTATATATAACCTTTTTTGGTTCATTTTTGCACAATATCTTTAGGGCTCTATATGGAGGACAAAAAAGATTCAATGTTGAACTTGGCACAAACACCTTTCCTATTCATTAGCTATGCCTTTTCTATGTTCCTCTTACCTGTGTGTAGTGTGAGAATACAAGAACCTTGCTGCTTTCCTTCTTGAATACATGAAGCAATTTCTCTAACACCTTAAATGACAAAAATATCAAAGATCACTTTCAGTGATTATTCAACTTGATTATCCCCCTGTTTGTTCATGCAATACAAAAAGATATCAATGGTTTTGGAGTCATACCACACAAGGCCACAGGCCGAGTGTGGTATGGCACCAAAACCATTGATATTTTTCGTATTGCATGAGAACAAACAGGGGGGTAACAAATTTATCATCCAGTAGAATTTACTAACAATATTATTAAAACATAAACTAATTGAGCCTTGTTTCAATTTCTCTTATTTAAATTCTTAGGCCTATAGTTCAATTTGTTGCCTCTGCTTTTCTACTTATGGAAGGAAAGTTATTTATAGTGTAAGTAGCAAGCAGTGCGCACACTGTATGGCGCTTACACAGATACTAGATTACACTCGGTCCATGTATCTCCATGTAAACTGAGTGTGTGTGTGTGATACTGATAAAGCGCTGTATGATACAGGATATATTATTTGTATTACTCAGGAGAGCCGAGTGATACGGAAATATCTCAAAAGACTATCAACCAATGAAATTACAGTGTTCATGTCTACTGAATGATAAAATTGTATATTTACTCTCCAGAAAAAGGTTGACACCACACAAATTCTCTGCAGCAACTGCACATCAGACTGCCAAATTATCAACAAAAGAGTGACTGCAAGACAGTTTAAGTAATGGGCTATTCCGTTTGAAACCAGTACCAGCTGTCGAAGATGTATACTTTGTCTTGTCTGAAGTATGAAGTAACGTTGAGCGTGTAAACCCAGTGCCGCCTTTCAGTTGCAGTGCACTTGTGCTTTGCCTATGCACGCGCTGAAAGTCGGTACAATGTATACGCCTGCGTTGCTACTTCGTACTTCGAGCGGGACAGAGTATAGTTTAAGTCTTCCACGGGGACAAGTGTGAATTTCAAATAGAACAGTCCATTTGGTAACTATATTTGAAATCAACACTCCCTCTGTAGAAGACAGATCTTGCAAAGGGTGGGTAAAGATATTAAATGGAATCAAATGGGTAACCATTATTTGAAATAGAGTGCCTCCCTGGAAAATTTAGTAAAGTCTTCAACAGTGACAAATGTCATATGGAGTAGCCAGCCCATTGTACATGCACAGGTTAATGCAATGGGATAACCACTGCTAGATGCATGTATTTAATTCTTTATCTAGGAAACTGTTGGTGTGAACAGAGCAATATGTGAGAATGATACTTTCAAGTTCAAGGAAGATGATAAGCAGTGGATGTGAGGGTGGCACAAGCCTAGAAAAGTTTGGAGAACTCTAACAAGATGTCTCAATCTTAACAGCAAGTACACAATGAATAAATGTTAACTTACCTGCATCTTACCGCAATACTTTGGGTCTGACAGTGTACAGAACCTAGCCTCCTTACTGAGTTGTACAAACTGTGGGTGTTTAGCAAAGGCGATGTCACAATAGGTCGTCACTGTCTGGTGCTGTAATTTAGACATCTTAGTCTCAGGCATGAGTAAAGCCACATGATTGGATACCTTGGTCAGGAGAGTCATGAAGGAAAACGTCAATGCCTTGACTAGTATCCCTTGGTCATTTGTCTGTTTAAAAATGATGAATACCTTGATTAAAGCAATGCAAACAACTATCAAATGATCTCTGCTCCTTGTTATCTTTTAATCTTAAATCTTATGTACACATACACAATATTTTTATATTATATTACCAGTGCAGTTCCCCATAACATGTTATAGAAGTTTCCACTCTTTAGATAGAATGAAATAATGTAAACTACGTCAGTGAGTGTGAACTATATTTAGTGTATTTTTCATGAAAATCCAGAAAGCAGTGTACTGTCTTTGTATAAGCTATGAATAATTTTGCTACTCAAGTACAAGAATGAAATGGCTGATAGTGTTTGTTTGTACATGCCTAGGTGACCCAGTGGAGGTGTTTAAAGACAATACCCTCAAATAGAACCCCTTTACTTTTTTAATTCAACACCTGTCACTAAATAACCATTTTAAGCAACTTTGGCAATGCTCATTCAGTTCTTTGCAGAAACTTGCATTTTTCAGCATTTTTCAAAAAATACCTTCAAATGACCTGCACCCATATGATGCATTCCATCAGATCATTTTAATATCTTACTTTTCCATAACACAGCTTTTTGATTGTTTTTATACCCAAATAACCCTAAAGAATCTTTGACCTCAGTTTCCCTAAACAGCCAAACGTCTCACTCTTCAGGATCATTCTGATCAACTTTGGGGTGAATGCCCAGCCATTTCTGTTATTACAGCCAGCATATTAGGCATTTTTCAACATTTATCTCAACTGTCCCATACGTGACCTTTGACCACTTATCAATTAAATAGCCCATATAACCCACTCCTCAAAGACAGCTTAAGTGAATCAAGCAGATAAAACATTTTAAAACAATCAGCTCAATGCTTCTCGAAGACCTTTGACCTTATATTCCTCATTACTCAAATTACGCACTTCCATGATCATTCTACATTGGCAATCAGAAGTTAGACTTGACAGACTGAGTCATATCAACAATTTTATAACATTTAGGTGAAAGATTACCTTGAATGATCAATTTACTTTTTTTTGCAAATTAAAATACAGTATCACGGTCCTCTTTTTAGAGCATTTTTAAGTACCATCTCAGTTCTAAAATAATAAAAAGTGTGCTTAACTGACTGTGCGGAGAAGTCAAGCTGATTTTTGGGCTCTACCAGCCACTTTTCTGTGGAAACATTACATAATAGGATATTAACATTTGATATCCATGCTTTAAAAGTAAAAAGATAAAAAATTATCAAAAAGATTTCAAAATTTCTGAATACTGTTCCAACAATAATTAGCTATCTAGCCATGTAAGTTACCGTATACCAGCATTTGCCTCTTGTGCGCATACTACCACAGTCACATATCTCCCTACTGCCTTAAGACAAGTTGTTGTAAGGTCCTCAGAATCCACAAAGCTTTGTATACACCAGCTGTAGGTCTGCTTGTCGTGTCTTGCTACGCTGAACAGCTCAACTTGAGCAACACTCAGAAGGGTATGTGTGAGGTTGCCTAGTCCATCTGCAGATGAATTTGAAGTGCACCTTTGAAGCATTAGAATCTACAATTGAAGTGATTCATTCAGGCACTGTTCCAAGCCCTGGCAGACTTCGGGAAAAAAGAATGGAGATGTGATTGTGATGAGAACTGAGGGATATGAACTTGTTTGATTTAAAACTTCTGGTTATCATTCTTGCTTGACTGGATTGGTTTTTGAAAGGTCTGTCAGCTTGCAAAACCACACTTTCCTCGTTCTGAAAACCGAAGTAACAACAAAAGTAGGTGGTGTATGAACAATTTTACAACCTTGGATTTTTGGGATCCTTAAAGGTCAAATGACTTCTTTGTTTTTTGTTTGTGAGTTTGCAGACTAAAGTGACTCAACTACCATTCAGAAAAGAACAAATGATAAAAGATTATGGTCATTTTGCAATTCATGTGGACCCCCACCACACATATATTTTTGTGTCAATGCAAATTAGCTCATTACCTTCATCACATGCAAATATCTGAACACAAAACTGTCTGTTCGTTCCATCAGTGATGACTCTAAGATGACCATGACCAGCCAAATAATTTAAGGACTACAGTCACCTGCTTGGCACTACCATCGATAGTGGAATCGTTTGGACTGCAAAATTGCAACACCCCCTCCCCTCGGTACAACAAAATGCAACGCACTTCTATTCGAAAGAAATGATGGTTGTTGTCAAAAACTTTTGGTGGCAGGGGGTTTTTTGTTAAAAAAATCACGTTTTTGTAGCTAAAACTTTAGAGAAAATCAAGATTCATTAATTTCTTAGCAAATCAAATTTTAATCAGGATGCAATACTTCAATCTCTGACACTTATATTATAGATTTCTGTTTTAATACTTTAAAAGGGTCGTAGATTTAGCCCCACAATCACTTTTTTCCTAAAAAACATCCTTTTTATCACTGTCACCACAAAGAGTATTGCCTGAACCCTTTATCAAGGTATAAAACCTATCTCAATACCAAAAAAGGATACCATAAAATAAGATGTATATTTTTACTTCAAAAAAAATTAAAACAAATAATTTCGCTTAATTTGGAGCCGTAAAAATGGCATTTTTTGGCCTAGAACTAATCCCTGCCACAATATTTCATCCACAACCATCATTTTCTTAAATCTCATATTTTCCTCAAATAAAGGTGGTTTGTTTTGTTGTACCGAGGGGAGGGGTAACTCGAAAACTAGAGAACTTTTCAAAGCTCGGCCGCTCCGATTACTATGATCAATGCTGTCCTGATTGTGTAATTACAGGACACAACATGAGAATAGCCCTCTGAGCAACCAATCAAATAGTGCTTCTATATCCTGTGTAAGCCATACCACCATTCTTACATATCTCTGATTTGCTCATTTCATGATATACCTTCCAAGTACATCACAATAGTGCTTAGATTGCTGATATAAGACAGGTAGTTCTCAGGGGTTAACAAGAATGTACTAATACACAACTATTGTGCAAATAGGTCTTGCACAGATATCAAAAATTGTAATTATTTAATTTTATATTGTATTAATTCTAGTAGCAAAATGATCAAATTTGTTTCACTTGAGTTTTGACTACAACAAACAATCAATTAATTGAAAATTGTACCAACCTGATAGTCTAAATCTAATACAGCTGTTAAATGCTCTCATCAGATGTCTCATTCAGATGTGATTATATGTGGTGACAGTTTTACCTTTAGTAGGCAGCCTGATCAGCAGAGGGCCTTTGTTCTTCTCACAGCCACTTGACTCCTCAGACGTTAGACCTCAAAGATTTGCAATTAAATAATTATGACAAATATCTTATTCAGTGGGCACGGTTTATCAATGTTAACAAAATTGATTGGTTCAAAAAAAAAAAAATAGGCCAAGCTCCACCCATCCTTACTTGTAATATTGGTTAGTGCGTGCAGCAATAACACATGTAGTTGAATAGATGACACGCGCAAACGAGCGTTTACACTCGC
This sequence comes from Ophioderma brevispina, assembly GCA_023653785.1. Lineage (NCBI taxonomy): Eukaryota > Metazoa > Echinodermata > Ophiuroidea > Amphilepidida > Ophiodermatidae > Ophioderma > Ophioderma brevispina. The sequence continues at coordinate 55,486 of JAMKCH010014452.1, forward strand.
ATCGTAATGTCCGCGTTGGCAATCAAATGCAA
>JAMKCH010014453.1:0-37437 GCA_023653785.1 Ophioderma brevispina
AAGCACTTTTATGTCTAGAATTTACCTCCAACTATTGAAAATATCCTGAGGCTAGGTCAAGTGTAGAAAAATACTTTGGTTTTTCTGATCCTCAACAATCTAGGCATCATATGATATAGGCAAAGGGTAATGTCTCGCTCACATATCTTATTACACATCTAAAATCACGCAAAAATAACGGAGGAGAACATCAGTTTGAAGGTGTGCATTTAAGTACTGGGAAACTCCAGGTACTAGTTGATCTCAATAAAGCACTCTTTAACATGTCATCAACTGTTGCGTATCTCCGCCTGTACATGTGGCGGATGTCTATAAGGCCGACATCTAATTGGAGGATGGTCACCTGTTCTATGGTATGTTCATGTTTGGGGTATATACTCGAGGCCCCATCTTCTTTGTTGAAAAACATCAATATATTCCGTAATGAGATCTGTGAGCTTTCTGAATCAGAAGAGGTCATATAATCAGTATTCATGTTAATTGAGAAAGAATTTCACGTTACCTAGGATCTTCCCGACTTTTGCATCTACTTGAATTGATGAAATTGATTACTTGTTCATCACACTTACTACAGAATTATCTATGTTGGTGAAAGGATTAACTATCCTGGTTATCACAAGAGTAAAAAGACCAAAGTTTTGGTCGAGGAGGAACAGGTTAGGAGTTCATCAGTAACCTTCATCACAAGTAACTTAGTAGTACTAGTTTGTTTTGTAACAATAGGGGAAATGTATTTGCTACCACAGCTATACGAGAGCAGTAATCCTTCTGCCACCTTGGCATAATCCGATTGTATCCTTCGGTAATCTATTGGAAAACATTAGCAACATACCAACAGTTTGTAATTGGGAGAATTTCCTTGCTTACCTACACCCCGAAGGTACAATTCTTTTTGTGTAGCCGGATATTGTGTGAACCAAAAATCAATAATTTGCTTTATGTCTATTCAAGAATTTAGAGCCAAGAATGACTTGCTGACTGAGACTACGGGCATATGCCATGGAACCATAATTGTAACCTGATGAATAATGGCTGATACAAAGCCAGTAGCTCTAAATTGTTTTATTTGCACTCTAGCAAATTTCACACGTGGAGGCTGTACTGACAGCTTATGAGAAATATTCAAAGAATAAAAAAAGCTCATGAATTGACAAGATTTGCCGATGACCCACAGTATCAACAAATTTCTATGGCTTTATACCCGATTTATACTTGGTATGGTATTATACTCACTAAATGCGGACTCAATGATTTCTGAATAATGGTCACTATCGGTACCGATATGATTGGAATTCATTGTTACGATTCAAAAAAACTCTTGTAAAAACGGGAAGGATAACGTAATAGGACTTTTCACATGCAAGCACTGATGGCTTACAATACTTGTTTGGTTTGTTAAGCAGTGAATCCCCGTTATAGATCAACAAACATTCTGTACATGTTGCCAAACATGACCTGGGCGGGAACCCGGAAACAAAGTACTGGGTTTATGAAAGTTCTGACGATCAAGTGGAATTTTTCCATCTGATATTCTTGAGATGATTTTGGCATTTACGTTATCTGTATCAGATGGGGAAGTTAGTTTAAAGGGTTGCATTAAATATCACAGCGTTCAACACATTGTTCAAACCATGTCCCTGTCGATGACAACGATAACAACACAATTGGTCTTCTAACCTTGGCTACTTTGATTGGCTGAGAAATGAAGATGGTGATTACACCTGGGGAATGGAAGGAGACCGATGTCTTTTTGTGGGTTCCAATCCTCAAGGACTCACTCTTGTGTTCTAAGTTTTTTGAGACTAAATTAACAACAACGTTCCAATTTACTGTCTACAGGATCTGATACAACATACACTTGAGGCGAGTTGATGTGGAGTCTCTTTAGCAGTCTCATCCACGTTATACCCAACCGAGCAAAATCTACTGCCTCCTTTAAGGTTTTTGGTTCCCTGGAGAACACAAATGCACGTCTTTGGGGTAAAAGACCTCGAACAAAAAGAAATTTGATCTGCTATGTTTGTTCAATGGAGTAGACATTTTCAATATGTTCAGAAACATAGTCGTCTAAAGACTCTTCTGGAACCTGTCTACGAGATAACAATTTAGTTTCTACATGCCATTTCCATGAGTCACCCTCAAAATGATCTTTGATAATCTTTTGAATATTGTTCAAAACCCCTGTCTCAAAAACTGGAATGGATCGAAAGTAGGTGAGAGCATTGCCTCTAAGTCGAGTTGAAATGCAAAATTTAGCATATCTAGTAAAATTTGAAAAGAAGAGACAATATGCCTCAATTGTTGACAAAAAATTGCGAAATCTTCACGGGTTACCGAGTTAAGTGTAAAACCCCCAAGTGAAACCGCGCCATGTCTACTTTGCCGCCATATTGGGCGCAAATCCAATTGTGTTAAGCCCATTCTAAGGCTAAGCACACTGAACATTCAATTTAAACAATATTCAGTGAAATATTCATAAAGATATGATATCACACATAAATTTATTTTGGTGTTAGTAACAATCGGACAAATTACAATCTTTTTCAAGAAAGGGGGAAATAAGTTAATATCAACATACCTGTTCTGAAGACACAGGGGGCGGGTAGCCATCGCCGTGAGTTGTGTGCGAGGTCACGGAATCGATTCTCCTACCAAATGTTATGGTGATGTTTAACTCAAACAGTACCATACCCCAGTCGTAGACAAATAAACCTAAGGACCAGTCTGTGAATGCATTCGTAAACATTCTTTCACTACTAACGACATGAACATAACTTAACTCGCGAGTAAATTATAGAAACTAAGATTAACCCACAACTTAGACCGTTACGGTTACGAGACAAAAACGGAAGGGCGAGGACTACACTTAATCCCCAGTTTTCAGTTTCAGTCATGGTTTGCTCATTGGAGCCGGGTCAGTGCAAACTATTGCTTGCCCCGGGATTTTAAAAAAGGTACTGCAAAGGTTAATGGTTTACACTTGATTTTGATTTTTAGTGTTGTGGTTGTTATATTTGTAATGTTGGAGTTCTTGGTATTGGCGTAGTGTTTGCGTTTTTAGGATGTTGATCGCTATAGTTGGTGTTTGTTGCTTAACGTTGTTATGGTTTTAGATGTTGAAGTAGTTGTTAGCGGCGAAGTTAGAGGTGTTGGGTCTTGGGCATTCAGTGAGGTCGTGAACATGTTGACATTGTATCTCTTGATCGCAGTAGGCGAATGTTGTTATATGGCCTCCATTTTCTGCCATTAAACTTTTAAGATATTAATTTTCTCAGTTCTATTTGAGAAGAGGTTTCTAGCAGGACAAGTATTTCTTTAATATAAAAAGAGGAGAAAGGGGAATACCCTAGTTGTTTTGTAACTTGCACCTGTTTAGATGCACAATAGGGAAGTGGGAATTTCCCAAGATGTAAACTTAGAACACTTGTTTAAGCTTTTGAGATCAAAATATTGCAGACCTAGGGAATTCCCCCACAAAGGTATAATATGAAAATGATGTAATTAGATTGTGACATCTGATTTGAATGGGCAAGTCATGTTTATGCATAAGAATGATGTAATGTCTATTTTAGACGGGGATTTGTTGAAAGGCAGTATATATAAGGATTTGATGCTAAGTCTCGCCGCGCCAGCAGTTGAAAATCAGAGTAGCTGAACTAGAGCTCTGGCGCTAACAGTTATAATTTATAACTAGTTTTGTTTTTATACAATAATGGTAGATTTGAGTTATTCTAAATCTAGGCCCAGGATTTACTATTTTGGATGCCGCCGGAGCTTGATAGCTATAATTTGTCTGCTGTCGTCTTTAAGCAAAGAGATTCAGTTTGGAATCAAAAAGGGATTCCAGTTGTGGTCCTATATGAGGGACCATAGCGACAGACTGATGGTGGTTAGTGTACCGGGATTTTAGTATGGTGGAACATTGTCTCGAGGGGACAAAGCCCGTCGTCGTGAATGCTGGGGACAAGATTACCTTCAGGACTGAGAAGATTCCCTGGAATAATCCTGAGGGGGGGAAAGTTTGTGAACTTGTGAGCTGTCATATTGGAGTCTTCGCGTTGAGGACCTATCACAGTTGAACTGCGACGCTTCCAACACAGGACACTCGGAAACCAATAAGGAATCTTTGAAACTTAATTGTGTATTATGTAATTTGTTTTGGACATACCAAATTTCTGAACCAAATCAAGAAAGATCATTCATTCAACTTTATTATATATAATTTAGATCCGGTGGCACAAGCGCTCATTATTGTGTTTGAAAGGTATTTGACCTTAAGACGTCTACGAGACGTCATAACAGAATTGGGGGCTGTCATGGGAATTGAATTGAGATAAATTGGAGCTTTTGTTCAGATTTACACATTAAGTTGTGCAAAATATTTTTAACATTGTGCACATTTTAGCCTACAAAGTTTTGTGTTGTTACATGTAAACTACTTTTTAGTTTGGTTCAAGTTAGTTAATATTGAGTTGTTAGTAGAGTATAGACACAATGGAGTGTGACAAGAAGTTTCATAGGGCAATTAACTTGGGAGAAGTGTGATGAGCTGAGAAAGCTGAGTTAATGAAACTAGCCAAGCATTTGTAGGAATTGAGGCAAACATGCCATGAGAAAAACAGATCAGTCAAAAAAAGTTGATGAAAAGTTTGTCCAGGAAGATGTTTGGGCTAGTTAATATTGGATAGGATAGGAAGAAACTGGAAACAGGGGCACTGGTGATGCTTTCAAGTTGAAAGAGCTTGAAATTCAAAAGGAAATAGAATGAAAGAAAATGGAATAGAACCCAAAAGCAAAAAGAAATAGAAAGGGCAACATGAAAAATTGAGACGAAAAAGAAATGGACAATGGAGCTGACAGAAAAAAAAAAGAAAGAGATAGAAGCTCAACTAGAGTTAGAAAAATTGAAAAAAAGGCTAGCTCATCAGACTTCTTCCAAGAAATATTGGTTTGAGCGCGAAAAATATTCGGCATGGTTACAAAATTTCAGGAACAAGCAGTAGCAAATACTTTTTTCTTACACTTTGAGAAGAAATATTGCCAATGCTTGAAATGGCCCAAGGAGTCTTGGACCTTGTTGCTACAGTCGGGGTTCATGGTAAAAGCCCGAGAAATATATTCGGCATGTCATTAGACAGAAGATAGTGATTATGACGAGGTTAAGCAGGCAGTGTAAAGCATAGGAAATTGTTGCAGAGGCATATAGACAAAAATTCACGGTATGGTCAGAAAAGGATGACCAGACCATGTTGAACTTTGCCCGTGTAAAGGAACAAAGGTTTGATCGCTGTCTTCTCTCCAAAGAAAGTCGGGCAAACAATTTTAGTCAACGTAGGGAGTTGAGTTGAGTTGAAGAGTTCAAACAGGGTTACCTCCAGATATCAAAAAACACATCTGGATGAAAACAAATTGACCGTGCGTGATTGAAGCCGACGTAAGGACGACGATTATGCATTGACACACAAATTAAGTCTAAAGTAGGCCTAGCAAGAATGTAGTAGGTACAACAAATACAACCAATAAGTCGGGTTCTAACAAAGGTTCATGGTAGCACTTCAGGAGGGGGAGAATCCCAGTCAGTTCCAATGAAAATGGAGTAGTGATAAAGAAAGTAAGTATAGTAAAGGAAAGTAATGTGTGCTAAATCAGAAACATGGGATGGGAACACAGCACAGTTCACATGCAAATTAACTGTAAGAAGACAGGACATACAAGGTACGGTGTTTGCGGAGATACATGGCTATCCACCCAAAAGGGAGGGGAGCCAAAAGTGAGTCACAAAACAAAATAGGGTGTGCCAGTTAATTTGACGGGTCCAAAGTTCATGCTGCTGTTCAAAAACAAGAAATCCCACAAAAGGGAATTGACCACAGAAAAGTAAAGGGAGGACTTTAAGCTTTTGTTTTGGAAGGGATGTGTGTCACTTTCACAGATGATAGTTTAGATCCAAACCCATTAGGAATCATGCGGGAAACGTGCTGCGCGCATCCAGTCCATTGATATTGGAGAGCATTTCCATTTGATATGAGAGTCTGCCACAGGAACTGTGCATTGAGTTCAGGGATAGGTTATGGATTGTATTAGTCCTTACACAAAATGGAATTTGAATCAGACTTGGTTTGGAACTGTCACCAATTGGTGTTAGACAAGAACTCCCAGTTAAAGGGTATCCATATTGTTAGGGACCTGATTTGGCAGGGGGGAAAAGTACTGCCAGATCCCCAGTTTCCAAGGTGCCTGTACAGTGGATAAATCTGATGAGGAAGGAAATAGACAGTTTTCCAGCATGTGCAGTAACGAGGTCAATGACCAGAAAAGCCTTAGCACAGGAAAACAGTGAGCAAGGTTGATGAGTCAAAAATACTCACACATATAGAACGAGCGCTTGAGGATGACTTGAGTCCCAAATTTAGAGGATACTTTCTCTTAAAATTGGAGTGGAGGAATTGGGAGGTAATCTTCCCTCTCAGGGAGACTAAATTCAGTTAGTGAAAATCCAGACCGGAGCACAAACCAAGGGACAAGATGGTAACAATGAAAATCCAGCCAGCTGAAGCATGATAGAGTTAGGGACTGTAAAAGGGGAGACCTTTAAGAAATGCACAAGCTGGGAACATGAGCAGCGCATTGACCCAGCACTTAGGAAGTTAGGTGAGAGGGCATTGTAGCAACAGAAGCGAGCAATTCCTGTATGTTTCTACAAACAAAAGGGTGTCCATAATGAGAAAAATGGCGGCCACCTGAGATCACTTGTAAGATGAGGGAATGGAGGTTGGCAGCCAATTTTGTGGGCCAAAGGTATATACCATGGGAAAGTGATAAGTGAGGCATAGCCCAGGATAGTCCCATGGCAGGACACTTAGTGTTGTGAGAAAAACATGCAGGGAATGAGGAGTCATTTTTTGGTGGCCTACACTAGAAAAGGATAGTTGTCGAGTAGTGTAAGAATTGTCACAAATGTCAAAATGGGGGCAAGCCCAATCAGAAATTCCTACTGCTCCCTGCAACAAGACCAGCATTGATGAGCCATTTAGTAGGGGTTTAATAGATTGTGTAGGACCATTCCAAAGACCAGTCAGGAAATCAGTATTACTGACAATCATGTGGGCTTCCACAAAGATTCCCTGAGGCTAGACCCTGAGAAAATTAGGGCACAGAAATATAGGGAAAGCTCTAACAAAGTTATTCACCTGGTAGGCCCTTCAAAATCAATTCAGTCTGGTCAAGGATCAAATTTCCTTCAGGGTTTGTTCCCAAAAAGTCAGGGACCAGTGGAAATTTCCCAGTACCGTTCTTCAGCATACCACCAGATTCAGGGGCCTTAGAAATGGTCCACCAAAATTGAAAACAATGATCAAAACCATTGTTTTGAATTTGAGAGGGATGGGATGAGGGAGTTCACTCATTTTATTTGTACCAGGGGAGATGTACAAGAGTCATAGGATTAGTCCATCTTGAGTTGGTGTTTGGTCAAAAAAGTTAGGGGACCATTGAAACTACTGAATGAAAAGAGGTTGTGTGAAAATCCTGCTGTGAATTTGTTAGGATATGGGTCTCAATTCAGACACAGGTCCAAAAGACCATCTGGAATTGCCAAACAAAATCTCAAACAGAGGCAGGCAAAAAATGAAAACATGGTATGACAAAGAGCTAGGAACAGAGTATTCAAGCCAGGTGATAAAGTTCTGGAGACTTTTTCCAATACACGGGCATCCTTTGCCAAGCCAGTATTAGGGACCATATGAGATTGAACAAAAGTGGGGAAGCCCGTGAACTATGTGATCAAAAACCAGGTAGGACGTAAAGCAGACAAATAGTCAATAAATATGCTGAAAGAGTAAATGCAAAGAGATTGATGACATAAAGCCTACATGTGAAATGTCATCTAGAGTTGAGTGTGTACAAATGGTGGTGACATCACAGAGTTGAATCTGAAAAAAAACAGCACTGTAAAACACAGGAAAATGAGATGTGTGCATTCAAATTGCAAAATTCTGACATACTTGCCAATTTAAGACAAGAACTATTAGGCCATTCCCAGAAAGTCAAACCAAGGTTGAATTGAAAAGAGTAATTCATGAGTGGAAAAACATATTCCTTGTACCCGGGAGAAATGTCATAACCATGCATAGATGTAGGGACTTCCGAGCACTGTAAAAGCAACATCCGTATTATAGGGTGAATCCAATCAAGTTTGCAACATGCTCAGAAATGGGTTGAAATAATGTTAGACAATGGAAATAGTCGAGCAAAGCAATAGTGAGTTAGTAGTGAGGGGAGTTCCCCATGTAGTCTGGTTCCCAAACCCTGATGGTTCAGTCGTTCTGCACAGATCGAAAAGGTCAACCGTTGTTCCAACAAAGACTCATATCCATCCCACGGATTATGATTGCATAGATAGAGTGGAAATGCAAATTTCGTTAGGAAAAATTGATTTGTTGAAGGGGGGTGGGTATTGGGAAGTCCCTCACGGACCGGGCCAAAGAAATTTCAGCCTTTTGTAACGCCGATGGCCTCATTCCAATACCAAAAAATGGCATTTGGTCTCAAAAATTCTTCTGCAACATTTCAGAGACTAGTGATGAACAGAGTAAGTAGTTGAAGACATAGAAATTGTGAAGATATGTCGATGATCTCTTGTGTACAGTGAATACATGGAAGAACAAATGAGCAGCTCCATCAGCTATTTGAGAAAATCTATCTCAAGAAGGTTAACTGGAATCTGATAGTGAAAAGTAATTTGCCATGCAAATGTTACATACTTAGGGGCATATTGTTAGTAAAGGGCAAAGCTAGGCCCAATCACTTGCAAAATGTTGAACTGCAATGAAATTGAGAAATTCTCACACCACAGGGCAAGAGAGATCTCATGAGGATTCGTAGGTATGGGCGGGTATTACAGAAAATAGCTGTCCCAAATTTCTCAGAAAATGCGTGTCCGTATGACCAAACTTCTGAAGAGAAAAACGCAAAATTTGTGTGGTCAGAGCAATGTCCTAAACAAGCGTTTGAGAAATCAAATCATTGATGAATGCGCCGTTTTGATTGCCCAGACCTTTCAGAAAACAATTCCAAGTGGCAGTGATGCCAGTGATGTAGGCTGTGGTGAGTTCTCATGCAAGCAGATCAAAATGATGTAGATCATCTTGTCTGTTATTTCTCAAAGAAGTTGACAAACATTCAGAAAACTACTCAACAATTGAGAAGAAAGAATGTCTTGCAGTTGTTATCTCATTGCAAAATTTTGAAGGGTACTTGAGTACAACAGGTGCACCCAGTTCTAGTGTACAAGGATCACAATCCGTTTGACTTTCATCCACAAGATGAAAAAAAAACAGAAACTCAGAGGACTTGTAGGTGGGTTGAACTCTACAAGAACAATCTGGAAGAAACATATCTAAAGGTAAAGCAAATGATTGGCAGAATGCCTGTACAGAGCTGCATAATTTTGTTCAGTGTGTGAAATTTGAATACAAAATTAGTAATATAGACGAAGGCAGCAATGCAAGAAATTATAATAAAAGTTGTAAAATTTGCCACTGTTTGTAAATGATTGTAAAATAACCACAAACTGGTTTATGAAAGGTATAACGCCAGATTTTGGAAAAATTTTTCATTTCATTCAAATTTCTTTTTAAGGGGGAGGATGTCTTAGGGCTCCATTTTTTCGATTAAAACTTTTAAGAATATTATTTTCTAAGTTTCCAGGCGCGCTTGATATAACTTTTATTTAAAAAAAAAGAGAGAGGAAAGGGGCTACCCTGTTTGTTTTTGCTTAACTTGACACCGGTTAGATTGAACAATAAGGGAAGTGGGGAATTCCCCCAAGATGTAAACTAGAAACTTGTTTTGCTTTGAGATAAAATATTGCAGAACCTAGGGAAGTCCCCCACAAAGGTATATATATGAAATGATTGTAATGTAAATTTAGATTCGTGAAATCGGATTGATGGTGCAAGGTCTGTTTATGCATAAGAATGATCTTGTCATGTCTCTTTTGAGCTGGGATTTTTGTGAAGCAGTATTATATAAGAATTTGCGCTAAGTCTCGCCGCCAGCAGTGGAAATCAGAGGAGCTGAACTAGAGCTCTGGAGCATACAGTAAATTAATAAATATGTTTTCTAACAATATATGGCTAGATTTGAGTTCTTACATCTAGTGCCAGGATTTAAATATTTGGTATGACGCCGGGCTTGATCGCTAAACTGTCTGCCGTCGTCTTTTAAGCCAAAGCGCTTCAGTTTTGGAATCAAAAAGGGATCGAGTTGATGGTCCTTATGAGGACCATCGCGACAGACTGATTGGGTGGTATATTACCTGGAATTTATTATTGTGGAACATTTGTCGCGAGGGGAAAGCCCCGTCGTCTTGAACGGCTGTACAAGATACCTTCAGGACTGAGAAGTTCCCTTGGAATATAATACTGTGAGGAGTTTTGTGGTGTGAAAATGTGCGCTGTCATTTTGGAGTCTTCGCTGTGAGGACTATCACCGTTGAACTGCACACGCGCTTCCAAACACAGGACACAGTAAACCATAAGTAATCTTAATAATTGTTGTATATGTACTTTTGTTTTGGATATTACCAAATTCTTGAACCAAATCAATTCAAGATCATTAAAACTGTTTATTATATATTAATTTAGATCATTTGTTGCACAAGGATCATTTATTTGTGTTTGAAAGGTATTGCTGACCTTAGACGTCTACGAGACGTCACATAACAATGTATATAAGTGATCGATGATTTGTTGGCAGTGTTAAGCTTGATTTCTTCATTTCTGTTGATAGTATTGAGTTTTTTTGGTAAATTTATTGAGTGCGTGTGGTGCTTCAGTGTGTGTGAGGAGTCCCAAAGTACTGATTGACGTGTGATTGAATTGACTTAATCCCGTTTTGGGTGGAGCCTTTAAATAGGTGCGGAAGGATAAATACTACAATCGAACTTCCCACTATCGGTTCTCCTAATTATTTATAGAGCATAAAAGAAATAGCGCAATAACAGGAGCAATCGGTTGTTGATGTTGTTGTTGTGCATAGGGGGTGTGCGTGCTTTGTGGGTGGTATGTTGTGGGGTTGGTGTGTGTGGGGGGGGTGGGTGTGTGGGGCGTGTGGCTGTGCTGTTAAATCATGGTTAAATTTACTTTATTAGTTTTTTTTTTTTACGTCCTATAAACGCCTCTTTTTTCTTCTGAATGCAGCTTTTGATTGTAAGAGTTTCCACTAGAAAATACCAGCTCTTTTTGGGTTTTTGCAAAAAAGTGATTTTATTTTAAGAATCGTGTTACGGCATTTTTGAAAAAATTCGTGTACGAGCCTGATACGGGCGCTGTTATCCTCCAGAATGTTTTGTTTTCCTTAAAAGCAAAACAAATTCAAGCTAACTCTTAGCGAAACCTAAAACGGCTATCATTTTTTTTGTAATTTTATATATGTGATGGCTGATCGTATGAAAATGTATATTGCATTTTGACTTTTTTAAAATTAAAAAAATTAACGGGTTAATGTACAGGGACCATTAGTGCGTGTCAAAAGTGTTTTGTTTTAATTTAGCATAGCAATGCAGATAAATGGAAAATTACTAAAAAATTGCTCAGCAGGCCCCATGTCACTGGGAAGAGTCATGAAAGTAGGCTGAAAATTACAGAGTCCGCAAAATATCATAAGTGCACAAAGGTTTTCCAAAGTTTCTTAAAATCTGCCTGTCGCCAACTTCAGAAGGACTTTCCGCATTTTTGAAAACTTTGCCTTACTTAAGCAATTTCACAAGTGACATGGGGCCTGTTTGACAAAAATCAGGTGTGGGTATAAGTCGCTGCAATTGATGGGCTTGTAAACCACAGTTCTCAAAAGAAGTCCTGGGGAATCACTAAGTATTTTAAGGGCACTACAAACCTATCTTTTCCCTTCGTTTTGATCGAAATGATCTTATAACGAAGCTTATGCGATAAGGGGCCGGGGGGGGGGGATGCTTGGGGCAGATATTTATATTAGCACATAGCTGGGAATTGGACGATGACATAGTTGATATACATATTAAATGAGGAATTACTTCGATTTATCAAGCGATGTTAAATGAGCGATTTCGATATAGTGCAAGTTCCAAGGGAAGCAATCGGTTGATTTTGTTTGTGTGCATTGGGTGCTGTGGGTGTGTAGTGTGGGTTGTGTGTGTGCTGTTGGTGGTGTGTGTGGGGGTGTGGCTGTGCGTTAAATCATGGTTGGTAAATTACCTTTATTCGTTTTTTTTTTAAGTACATATAAACGCCCTTTTTTCTTATGAAAATGCCAGCTGTTTGATGTTTTAGAAGTTTCCACTAGAATAATACCAGCTTTTTGGTTGCAAAGTGATTTTAAGATCGTGTTTACGCATTTTTGAAAATTCGCTGTACGAGCCTGATACGGGCGCTTTTTTTCCCCCGAATGTAATTGTTTTTCCTTTAATAAACAAATTCAAGCTAACTCCTTACGAAACCTAACGGCTATCATTTTGTCATTTATATATGTGAGGGAATCGAATGAAAATGTAGTGCATTTTGACTTTTTCAAAAAATTTCACGTTGTTTAATGCTCCCTAGGGACCCTTAGTGCGTGTCAAAATGTTTGTTTATTTAGGCAAAGGCACTGCAATAAATGGAAAACATTACCTAAATTGCTCATCAGGCCCATGTCACTTGGGAAGGATCATGAGTAGGCTGAACAATTACAAGGTCCCAAAATATCCTTAAGTTGCACAAGGTTTCCAAAGTTTCTAAAATCTGCCCTTCGCCAACTTCAGAAGACTTTCCCAGATTTTTGGAAAACTTTGCGCGTACTTACGTAATTTCCCATGACATGGGGCTCTGTTTTGAAAAATCAGGTTGTTTTTGGGGGTATAAGTCTGCAAGTGATGGGCTTGTTTAACACGTCTCAAAATGAGCCTTGGGACATCACTTAAGTGATTTAAGGGCCTACAAACCTATCTGTCCCTTCGGTTTGATTGAAATGTTTATAACGACGCTCTATGCGAAAGAGGGCCGGGGGGGGGGGGGGAGGGGCGTGGGGGGGGCGGCAGATTATTTATATTAGCACATAGGCTGGGTATTGGACGATTACATGTGATAATTACATAATTAAAATGGAAGTACTTCGATTTATCAAGCAATGTTAAATTAGCGATTTCGAATATAGTGCAAGTCTCAAGGGCGGCAAATCGGTTTGTCATTTTTGTTTTGTTGTGCATGTGGGGTGCGTGTGGGTGTTTTTTGTGTGGTTGTGTGTGTTGTTGTGGGGTGTGTGGTGTGGGGTGTGGCTGTGCGTTAAGAGTTATTAATTTGTAGATCAGCAGATGCATATGTAGGGTGTCAGATGAGGTCCGGCAGAATTTCGAATCATATTTTGGTGGTTACCTGTGGGGTCAAAGGTTTTAACAATAACAATAGTAAAAAAATCAGGTGACTCCCCCCTGACGTGCAGTGAGACCCCCCTAAAAATTGGCTCTTACCCCCCCCCCCCCCCCCCAGGCTCTGTACACTAATGGTACAGTTTGAAAAATGGTAATTTTGAACACATAAAAATGAACATAAGAAAGTCCAACTTCAATTAAACTTAGTTGAGCTTTAGTTCAGATTACACCGAAAAAGCCAATCTACTTTTATTTACAAACATATTCAGATTTCCGTATAATTATTCATGAACATTGCAAAAGTGTTTGACATTTTTGCAACCTTTTTAAATTTTTACAAAATGGGTCATGGTTTCAACACAACATTTCTTACTACGCCAAGAAAATTTACTCGTAACTTACTCGAGTATGCCCATGAGTCTATATTTCAACAATATTATTTCAAAAGTGTTGGGTTTTTACCTTTTTTTAGGTAGGTTGAATGATTTTTGGTGATTTTGCGTATTTTTTGTCTAAAAAATAGTGAGAAACACTCCCAAAAGGGCGCTAATAATTACTGAGATTAAAAAAACATGGCCCAAGTAATTGGCAAATCAATGTCCATTTTAAGCTGAAGAAGGATATCATGTAAATGGTGTGAGCTGTACTAAATAAAGAATGAATTTTAGTGACCCCTGAATGACCTTTGCCCTTCTCCATCCATACCCCACATAAGGCCCTGCAGTTTCAATACATGGTTATAGTGTATCAATAATGAACCTGATTCATCCCTGGGATCCATCACTGCACTGAACGTTACGGCAAACTTTACACTAAACCATGTTTCCACTGCACATAATGACCAAAGTGACCTCTAATGACCTTTGACCTCACATCTGTAACCCTCTAATAAGGCCCTTGTTTCAGTACACATGCATACCAATTACGTACCTGATCTGTCACAAAAGCTATCACCCAAATTGTATGACATACACACATTACCATAAGTGCCCATAAATGACCTTTGACCTTAATAACTGTACCCCACATAATCCCCTTACATAATACACAAGCAAATAAAATTTGAACTGATCCATCACTGAACTTAAACCCTATAGACAAATTTTGGCCATAAAAAAAAAAAAAAAACCCCCCCCCCATACGCCCCCCCCCCCCCCCCCCAAAACACCCCACGCTTCCCCCCCCCCCAGCCCGCACCCACCGTAAAAAGCCCCACACCCTACACCTAAATCCCCCATCGGGGACCCCCCAGAACAAAATTAGCAGAAAAGACACACATACAACCCACACCCTCACAACGGAAAACAACAAGACCCCCACAATGAAAGAAGAGGAAACAGGGGGAAAAAAAAAAGAGAAGAAAACACAAGGACTCCCCCCTGGGAAATACCCTCCCCCCCGAGCCGCCCCCCAAGCCACCCCCCCCCCCCCCCCCAGCAAGGTCCCCTCTCCAAAGGGGCACACTCCCAATAAAAGATAAGGAAAGCACCAGAATGAGACCCGTGATCCCCAGAACCCCACAAAGCCGCCTTTTTTCCCCCTGTTGTTTTGACATACACACATACACTCACGAATCATGCTGCCATAAGGTCTTGCTTATTTTAAAAATCAGACGATCTAATAATGTTGGAAGGGTACCATTGTAAATAATATTAAAGAGTTAAATCTTAACTCTATTATTAAACATTTCAATTAGCTTTCAATTTTTTTAACGAAATACTTTTGGCCTACTTTGGCAAATGTACCTTCGCCTTACCAAGCCTTTTTGTAACACGGTTTACCTGGGGTAGGGTTTCACCTCCGGGAACGCATCTGCTGCTTATGATCATAATACCAGTGGATAGCTATGACCCTTCGTCTTTCAGTGATACCAAACATGAGAAGTTTTTAAAAAAACCACATCCCTAGTATGGCGTTACAATGACGTAAATTACATCCGCGAATTGGCAAAATAGGAACTTTCCACAGAACAAAGTGAAAATCAAATTTTGAGCTAAAAAAAAGTTTTGGATTTCCGATTGTCATGTGGGGTTTTTCAGCTCTATAGGGCATTGGCTAAGTTTTACCTAAGCTTTGAATTTTAGAGCCATACTGTGCACAATATTTTCAAAAACTGTGTACCATATATTATCTTGGGTGGCAACCACCTATACCCTTCCACTTTGTGGCATATAAGGTGCTATACTTCACATTTTTTTGTTTGCTAAAATGTACCGAATGATGACGAATTACCCGAGAGATTTTTTGAAGATCCTTTGGGCATTAAGCGCACCGGAGGAACGTTTACTTAGGGTGATTCCCCCGCCCCCTTGGTAACACTGGGTTAACCTAAATGTCTTTTGACATCTGAAGGTGACCTGCCACATGACCAATGTATGAAAGTGTCAATTGCAACCAATGTCATGCAATGAAAGACTTCAGCATTTTAAATTTAACCCTCGTCTACCGAGGGGGGGGGTACCACCCCTTCAGGTTTTTTTCCAGCCTTGCTCAACCTTGTTTTTGTGCCAATTTTTGGTAATGTAAATTGTTCCAATTGACATTTTCCGCTCCTTTTCATCCAAAAATAAACATTCCCGGGAATATGTACGATACATGTCGATCCAAAGTGAGGAGGTGGTGGGGTGGCAACCACCCCCCCCCCCTTTCCAGGAGAGATGTTTCCCACATACGCTAGTACAGCACAGGAATAACACAGACATTTGATTTTGGTACCAAATATAGCATGATCCTCCTCTTTTTCATTGATACCAATTGAACATGCCTAGATTACGTCAGAATTACGTCATAAATTTCGCAATGCAGCAAATTCCTATTTTTTCACCCATAAAGTTACAAATATCCGATTTTCACATCTTTTGGCTCTACTTGATGGGGAATGACTAGTTTTATATTTTCAGATTGTTTTCATGGTTATAATAATGTATTGAGTCCTAAAATTGCAAAATATCAATTTTCCCCCTATATCTAGTATTTTCATACTTTCCTCAACTTACGGCGTCATATGATATCATAATATGAATGTTTTACTTATTTTGATTACCAAGGGAAAGAAGAAACCTAAACTATCCTGTTTGTCCATTTATAGGACTATGGATGTTCAGTAATAAAAATCACAGAGGCCCTTAGGTAGTTTTGTTACAAAAAAACAACTCAGGTGACGAGTGGTTAATGTATTGGTCCGTTATTACGCAAGGGAATGGATGAAACATTTTTGTAGTTAAATTGTTTTTTCTCCATTACAAGTTCAGGTTCCCTTTTTCATTGAGAGCATTTTCATGCCCCCCTCTACATAATTTTCAAGTCCCCCTCAAATCCACCCCCACCCCCGCGTAAATAATAACCTGCCCCTAAATCCCTGGTAAAATGAATCAAGGCTTTATACTGAAAACTTCTGGCCTTCCCTGAAAAAAAAAAGCTTATCCAAGCCATTCAAACTTTGACACCTTAATTCTAACAGGGAAATTTCAGTTTATGAAACCAGGCTTCATTGTTCAATACTCTACCTTTAACTGGAAATAATTTTTGATTATCTAAGCCGTTTCAAGCTTTGAAATCCTGGTACATTTCAACCTTGCCTACCAGAGTTTGAGCTTGGGTAAAAAGCCAAGAAAGGCGAAAAGCAAGAAAAAGCCAGAAAAAAACACAACCTCACTTTTTCAGGCTCTCGAGGCTAATAATCATGCTGGAAAAAAGCTTGCACTTTGACATAACAAGCTTGGACTTTTTTACTTCGAAAAAAGCTGATAACAAGCCCTTGATTTCAAAATATGAAGCCATCTCATGTTGTTATAACTTATAAGAGAGTCTTAACTTATTTCAATTCAAAAGCCCGGGAATTTTGCATTCTACCTGCCTGGTCTATGGATTGCAATTTATTTTTTAATGGACTTGGAAGAGTTAATCATTGCTTCTGAAAAAAAATGATAAAAAAAATCCTCCTGAGATATAGAAAACTATAGATAAATTCTAAGATGTAGAAGACTACAGATAAATGACATTGCATAACCTTGAATTCTCTGGACTTTGAAGTGGGAGGCAAGGAATTGGGGTAGCCTTCAGACTCTCCTTGGTTTCTCTTTCCTCTCTCCCCCTTCCTTTTTTCTCTCTTCTCCTTCCGTTGTGAAAACTGTCTTTCCTCTTTCCTTTTTCTATTCGCCTTCCGCTTTCGCTTCTCCCTGCTTCCTCTATTTTTAATTTATATCTTCTCATTCGCCCTCCATTGTCTTCTTTTCCAGTTTTTGCCTCTCCTTCCAGATTTTTAGGTATGGGGTGAGCTTCCGCGCTCCACTGGTTTAATTTTATTTATTTTGTTTTATTTTAATTTATTAACTCAACACAAATGATTCTAATCGGAAGATCATACACGTTGGTGTTTCAGTGCAGTGGCGTGCCAGACTTTATTTTAGGGGGGGGGAGGACTTTTTGGGGCAAAAGTAAATTCTGGGGGACAAACTTCCAAATTTTCCGACTTTTGAACAAATTTTGTCCCCAAATCGTCTGATTCCCCCCCCCCCCAAATTGGTGAATTTCGCCCAAAATTGCCTATTTGTGCCAAACATTCGTCATTTTTCTTTTGTCCGGGGTTGGGGGGGGGGTGATTGTCTGACTCTCAATTAGGAATATTATTTATTTGTGTATTTATTGAACCCAAAACTCAAAATGTCTATCGGAAGATAGGCGGAGAGCAAACAGTGGGTCATAGTGACTGCCGTGGGTATACAGGTATAGGTCCACCCTTATGTAATTTGGGGCCCATTTGGGTGGGTTATAGGATAGGAATATGGGAATGGAAGCCTGTTTGCTGGGCCCAAATGAATGTATTTGCCGGTAGTCAGTATGAATTCACATTTTCTGCAATTCAGATTGGCCACTAACTGCTTTCTTTTCCTTTTTGTCAATATAAGAAAATATCGTCACAAAAGTGAAGTTTCTTCGAACGATGTTTGAAATTACCATGCAATTTTGTGCAATAAATTGGGCGACTAACCCCCTTAAAATAGACCTATATCACCCAAAAAATCACCACCTGTTTGCTTTTCACATCTGCAAAATATAATTGACAAAAAATCTCATAAAGGCTCCGATTAATATTCAGATTGTTCTTACATCTTCTCTTTAACATGAACAAAATAATATGAATTTACAATATATGAATATTGCAGAAAATGTCATATTTTAAAGACACCCCCTTTAAGGAACAGGAAACAAACCCACAACTTTGAAAAGAAATTTGAATACCTATTGATGTAATATTTGTGATAACATCACAAAGTTTAAATTTTCTTGAGTATAGAAGAAGTTCAAGGCAAAAATTGGGAAAATGCCTTTTTGGTTCATTTTGCCAACCCGACAATAAAAAAACCGTAAATTGGAACTAGCAAAATTATCTTTTAAAAACCAGCAAGAGCTTTATTGTCTTCGACAGCACGTCAGGGTATTACACTTTAAGTGCCAAAAATGGAAGTTGGAAAAGTATTGCCTTATCTGGTAAATGGGCTTTACAATTGATAAAATATTTTTTTTTTTCTGCATTTTTGAAGGCAAAAGGGGCATTTTTAGAGGGGTCAATTTAAAATGAAAGGGGGGGCCGGATTGAATTTTTTAGTTGTGCCTTTTTGTGATAACTTGTTACTAACTACCACCCACATATAATAGGAATGAAATCGGCTTACCCCCATCTGACAGCCCCTTCATATCCTTAAAAATAATAACACTGAATCAGGTTAATTTCCTTTATTTCGTTTTTTTTTTTTTTTTTAAGTACTTATAAACGCCCTTTTTTCTTCTGAAATGCAGCTTTTGAATTTAAGAAGTTTTCCCCTAGAATAATACCATCTTTTTTGCTTGCAAATGATTTTAAGATCGTGGTTTACGCATTTTTGAAATTCGCCTGTACGAGCCTGATACGGGCGTTCTTTTTATCCTCCATAATGTTATTGTTTCCTTATAAGAAAACAAATTCAAGCTAACTCCTTAGCGAAACCTAAACGGCTATCATTTTGTAATTTATAATGTGATGGTAGATCGATATGAAAAGTATATTGCATTTGACTTTTTAAAAAAATTTCACGGTTTTTTAATGCTCCCTAGGGACCCTTAGTGCGTGTCAAAATGTTGTTTTAATTTAGGCATAGCAATGCAGATAAATGGAAACATTACCTAAAATTGCTCATCAGCCCCCATGTCCTTGGAAGATTCATGAGTAGGCTGAAAATTACAGAGTCCGCAAAATATCCTTAAGTTGCACAAGTTGTTTTTTCCAAGTTTCTAAAATCTCCCTTTCGCCACTTCAGAAGACGTTCCATATTTTTGAAAACTTTGGCCTTACTTTACGTAATTCCCAAGTGACATGGGGCCTCACGGAGTCATCTTCATTATTGGCTTGATGTAGCTCTAGACTAATCAGTTCTAGGTTTCATTACATGGGTCTGACTCACTTGCCTATCTTTTGTTTGATTTTAAGTAAATTAATAAATCACTTTTATCATAGAAAAATACACAATTCGGCAATGTGTAAACTGTCATCTCCATATTCAGCCCACACAGTTATCCCGGCGGTATCGTAGGTTATTTTTCTTACTTACCTATAGGGAGTCTGTTTTCGCGCCAGTGAGCAATTCCATAAATGGAGGGGTATGGAGAATTAAGCGAAGTAAGCGATTTAGGCGATTCCGTGTTTTACAAACGCCGAGTAGGCCACCTGCCGACTGAGCCAGGCGCGGATCAGGGGGGTGCCGGCGGGGGTGCCATGGCCCCCCCCCCCCCCCCACCTACGGATTTTTTTTGAAGGAAAGATCCTAGAAGAAAGAAGAGAGCAAACGACAATGAGTTTGTCTTACATTTCCGACTGAAAAGCTATATTATATAGCTCCAAAAAAGACATGAAAGAAACAACCATTCACTGTTCAGACAATGACACCGACTTTGACCATGCTTTTCTGTTTAGCGGAACAGCGACAACTTCCAAACTCTTTGACAGCAAATCCCTAACGAAACCAAGAGCAATCGATAATTAGAAACAAAATATTGATCCTCTCATGTCTCCCATCGGTTGGGAACGAGGGGGACATATACCAATTGAGGACCGGTGACCGTCGGCCCTTCCCTCTTCGAAAAATAAATACAATGTGACAAGACACTTTACTACGTTTTGGCAAATACTCATTAACACAAATTTCCACCAACAATTTTACGCTACCTGGAAGAATTACAGACCCGATTTCAGTGCAGGGCCTGTTTTTGTTGACAAAAATGACGTGATCGGCCCTCGACAATTTACTATTACCTTGCAAACGGGAAGCACGTGCACCAGAATCACCAACTCCATTGAATTGAGTTGTCGTTACTATAAAGTAAATATTTATACTTCTAAAAAACAAACAACAATAGGATTATGCCCAACTTTGTGTTAAGATCTTTTCTCCGAACTATAATTTTAATGATTCCAAAACTTAAAGGAATTTATGGTAGAAATCTATAGGCACGTGTATAATGAACATATCACTAAGTATGGACGTACCGCTGGTTTGCATGGTTCATGGGAGTATTCATGCGAAGTAAACAGCATTTGCACGCTTAAATTCGAAGCAGTAGACGATTTAAGCGAAGACGCCACGTGATGATGAAGATATCGTTGTGCACACAAGCCCCTGTTTTGTCTTTAACACCAATTGAAAGATGATCGATGGTCAGTCAATTCTAGCCAGTATGAAAGACTATCGCGTTTACTTTTAACATTGGAATTATTGAAAAACAAAGCTGTAATTTAACGTGTTCCGTTAATCAAAAATGGCATAAATTTGTGCCTATTTTTAAAAATGTGAGCTGGGAGTCTTGTAGAAATATTAGTTTTTAAAATTAAAATTAGGCAACTCTACATATACAAAGTTTAAGCGCTACTCGGTACATTGAAAATAATAAGATTGCTGAACCTAATGCGCGGTTCAGAATTACGTTACTTTTCACTGGGTGGGTTTTTCGAACACTGATCTCTATAAAATTGGATTGAACACCTGGGCGTCGTAATGAAGCAACTGATGGCCATATTGGTCATCCAAAAAGAGACCAAGCAGGTGGGGGTGGTTAAAGAATCGTCACTTATACAAAATGGTACCATTGAAATGTGATGAGCGACAATAACAGACTACAGAATCAAGCCAATCAGTGCGCTCATTGTATTTGCGGTATGGGTATGGCTGTCTCTAAAAACGTGCACCCTTGATACAACTTCTGTTAACAGGTTTGTCTCTGGAATGGTATTGTGTTCGTATAGACCACGATGCCGCTCCGTTGATCCATTCATTAATATACAATATAGTTGTGTAGCCCAAAGAGGTTATATAGATAGAGAGGCACCAAACGTTACGTAATCTTAGAAATTCACCGTCTCATGTTTTGCCGACCACCAACGAAAACACTAGGATTACCAACAATAGAAAGCAAGGGCTGACCCCGCTTCTTCCACATTACTGTGGGTGCCGCTTTTGCATATACACTACTAAGCGGTAGTGATACAAATTAATGTATGTGTTAGAGGTGGCAAGGTTTTTGGTGTATGTTGGATAATAGTGTACCTGGCTCATTGTGCTTCAGATTATCTTTTTTCTCATTAATGCAATGAGCGCTAGGTGAAAAGATGTATTCATGGGCGGGTTTTATTTAAATCCAAAGACGCTGATTTGTCACTTCATTCGTTGTGTGGCCATTGGGTAGGGCCAAAATTTAACCACCAATAGCACCAACATCCAACAACTGATATTTTGGCGGATTGTTGTATTCGAATTGACAATGGTGTATACAAGCAAACCAAAATGATAAGATTCCGTGTTTGCAATATTCAAAATGTCAAGCGACCAGCACGGACGACTGGGTTTGAATGCGTTTCACCCCCTTGGTGTAGCCAATCCATGTATAGAGATCAGTGGTTACAGTACAGTGCGACTGCGATAAAACTAATTATTACGCGACCCCTTTTAAAATGTCCACGTTTCATGGATTGTTAGTGATTAGGTCAACTAAAACTTTGTTAATCACAATAATGATATCTAAAAACACCCCTCTTAACATTTTTCTCATATTCACTGAGGTTTTTAAAACAGTGTTTGTTGTTTTTTTTTGCCAATAAAAAAAAAATCTAAACGAAACTTCGCTCCCTATCCCTTGTGCGCTCAACGAAGTTCAAAAGGATGCGGCTTGTGGAAATCTTGCAACGTGATATATGCGGTATTATGGGATAGATTTTCGCTGGATTCTGTTTCGGTATTGCAGGGAAAGGGAATAAACAGGTAGTTCCTCTCTTGGCACCCACTCCAGTCAGGGGCGGATCCAGCCCCTGTCGGTAACAAAAAATGTCATTCCGATTAAAGGAGTGCATCTGGTTTGATCGTTCTTTAGGGGTTGCCACAAACTACACCAGATTCCTGATCCAGAAAAATACAGCACAATTTCTTTTTTATTTACAAATTCTGGCTTTGCTAGATGAAAAATATTCAATGCTAACCCCTGATCCTATGTTTTTTTTATCCTTGTCTAAACCAGAAGCCACACACACACACACCACCACCACTCTTGAATTTTTCTCCTGGTGCAAAAAATATGCGATTGTTGTCGCGGAAGTGCACGGGTGGTCATTCCTTAAATATGAGTGAGGCGGAGGTGGTCGGTGGTAACTTAAAGGACATCGTCCGGATAAAGGAATTGAAGGACGCCCTCTACAGTTTTTCATGAGAACGGATGAATTGAAACATTCCGCATTAAAAGGGACATGCCAAAGTTTACCTTTTGGTGATTTTCAAAAAAATCCACTTTACATTAAATTCTCAAAAGTCGTTTATTTGAAAATTATAATACAAGGATTCAATGGGTTACTTGGAACTTCCAATATGAACCCCACCAAGAACCACAATGCCGCTTTGCAAGGCTGTGCGGGAATTAATTAGCAGCATATAAGTGAGTGGCATTTTGGTTCTTGGGGGGGGGGGAGACCCCATTTTTGCATTTTTGTTTTCTGGGGGGCCTGAACACAAAATGAGGTAAGGTATGCTAATCTACCAAGGGCTCAGTTCAGCCTCTTTGGATGGGCACATGTTAACAACCGCTGACCATGCAGGTTCTGGGTATCATAAATCATACTAAAATTCAGGGGGCGTATTTGCTCAATATACTGGTGAATGAAAGCTATTGAACTGCGCCATGTGAATTGAGATTTTAATAGTGAGAGTGAGAGTTAACTTGCTCATGATATAAATATAGCGCGGTCATGGTCCGTTAAGATGCGGGCCATTGTGTTGCATAATAGAGTTTGCTTGTTGTGAAGACGGTTATATAATCCAAATCTTAGCACTCATTTCACTACATAAGCTAATAGGTATTTGGGTATTGTTATAAAGGGCTGCCTCGTGTAGCCTCTTTGTAGCTTATGAAGGACAAAAGGTCTATCTAGGCATCATTTACAAGCTCCATAACAAAGGGCAGCTATGTAACATCTTCCTGTTTCTTCATTTAAATCGTAACTGGTCGTTGCAATGGTGGTATGCTCTAAGCTTTGCTTTTTCCAGGAGGATACCCCTGAAGTTTCTCAGACTTTTCTTATTTTTCTGATACAAGTGTATTTATGATAAACACCTTGAATCATGATAAACTAGGTGTCAAACACAAAGTCAAAATTATGATGATGAAATTATAAACTCTGATGATTATTAGAGGTCCTCCTTCATTTCTAATCCGGCGATGTCCTGTTAGCTATTGAGTTTTTTTTTATGTGAAAATAACGTGAAAAGTAGATGGTCAACCCATATGCAAGCAAATCTCTAAATATTCAGAAAAAGAGCTTATTTGTTTTGGATACCAAACACGATGCCTCAAGGATTGCAGGGAGTTGTTTAGGTAACCGGAACCGTACAAAAATGCGTGTACTCCTATGGGAGAGTCATTAGTGGAGTGGTTTCGCTCGTTTAAGTTGAAAGAAAAAGTTGACCCCCCAAAATGGAGGTCATTGGGTACTGGATTAACGGGCCCCAACATTAATTAAGGGATTAATGGTCTGCCTATGAAACATGTGCTTATGGCGCCCATCTTGTATCTGTCATCTTTGCTCCTACCAGAGCAATGAAATTTGCAGGGGAGGAATTTTGAAATTTGTGTACTTTTACGGCGGAGGGATTGTACTGTTTGGATCCAAGGGGTACGACATTGGGAAAGTGGTATGTGGGCCCGTAAAACCCCCATTCGCGGGTCTCTCCGCAGTTCACAAGACCCCAGTTAAGCATAATTCATTTTAAGGTCCCCTGTTATGTGATAATTTACCCAGAAGTATTCGCTCCAACCTGCAAATTTCGCCGTGAATTTGTCCCAAAGCCCCTACTTTTGGAGAAAAAATCAGTTCGCACAAGCCTCCATGTTCGGAAACCCGGGGCCGCACTCATTATAGAGGCCCTACCTGAAAAAAGTGAGTCGCCCCCTCACCCCCCCCCCCCATTGGGTATCAGATTGATGTTTGAATAGGGAAGGATTTGGACAAATGAAGAAATCTCGTTATTGGTTTGGCAGCATGTTTTGATAAGATGTGTTGGGATTCTGTTGGGAGAATGTTGAGCAGTTATAAGGACAGTAGTGATCATCTGTACCTAGGAAAAAATGTTTCCAAGTTCAAGTCCTTGCCATGGATAAATAAGGATATCAGAAAACTCTGTACTAAAAAGAAGTTGCTTTATAAGGCGAGCCTAAGAAAAGTCTTCAGTTGCATGGCAACAATTTAAAGGAACGGTAGTTAATAAGGTTAAGGAAGTAATTAGGAAGAGTCACAGGGACTATACTTTGATATTTCTGCAAATGCCAAGTGTAATCCTAAGAAGTTTTGGTTTATTCGCTATAAAAGAAATGCCTGAAAAACACCTCTTTTCCCATTAATGACACCACTACTAGTAATCATGCTGACATTGCTGCTGCTTTAACAAAGCATGTTTTCTAGTAAATTTGATTGGTTATGTACAATTCCTCTTGATATTTAACTCTTTACCTGGACACAGCTATTCTTCATGGTGCACCTCCTCTTTGTTTGATCTGTTTACAGTGGATGACAGTTCTTAGAACTCTGAAAAATATTGATGCTTCCAAATCTCCCGGGACATGATTGAAATCTTCCAATTTTCTGACTATGTTGTAATTGAGCTTGCTCCTGTATGTGTGTTGTTCTTAATTTCTTATCAGAAAGGTGAAGTTCCAAAGGCTTTGGAAAGAAGTAAGGTTGTCCTGTTATAAAGGTGGTGGATAGCCGAAAAGATGATGTAGGTAGTACCGTCCTGTGCTCATACTAGTATTTGTGCAAGGGTTATGGAGAAGTTTAATTCTGTTCTATTTATGAAAATGTAAATGAACGTTAATCTTTTTGTTCAGAGAACCAGTTTGGCTTCGCACTGGGAGAAATTGCAGAGCAAATGTTGGTTTTTAAAGTTTTTCATCTCTTAGCAAATCTCGTGATGATCGTAAATGTAAATCTTGTTGATGGTATTTTCTGGATTTCAGCTCTGCATTGGAACAAAGAGACCACAACATTGTACTCTCAAAACTTCATTCATTGGGCATCCGCGGTTTTCTTCTTCAGTGGACTCAAAACTTTCTCTTCAGGCGGGGAAGCAGCGGGTGTGTTAAGGTGCAGTTCAGAGTGGTGTTCTGTACACTCCAGTGTTTCGGCAGGGCTCTGTTTGGTCCTATTTTCTTCTTACCCCCCCTTTGTCAATGATTAACTGATGTTGTTTCTTCTCCCTCTTTAGTTCAGATGATCACACAATACTCCGGCCTATTTTTAGTTGAAAGTGATCATGATGTTCTTCAGAAGATAGTCACAACATTTTTAAAGGACTATTTCTTAATAAGTTGCTCTCAATCATTTCTAAGTGCCTCCGTTATTGCACATGACTAGGAATCTAAGTCTCCGGATATTGTGATTCTTTACCGTTAGGGTGAGAGTAGTATACTTGCCTGAAGTAACATTTCAAGACTTGGTGTTACTTTCAGTCGGGATTCTTTCCTTTGACTCTTCATATAGCTGCAATTTCAAGTAAGGGTTCAAAACTGTCTGGCTTCATTATCAGATGCACAAGAAATATGTCTTCTAATGCACTGATGAACCTCTACAAAGCTCTCATCTGTCCAGATATTATTGTGCATGTGTTGGGCAACCTCATCAAAGGAAATCATTTGGATAGGTTAGAGAAAGTGCACAGAAAAATTACCACGGACTTTATTCTATAAGCAATCACCCAAAGGCGGATGCTCGTCTACCTTACTTGAGCAGACTCCTTAATTTGAATCTTGTCAGGCTCGAAGATGCTTTCAAAAGCAAAAGGCGGTTCATGGGTTTTAAGATCTTACATGATTGGGAACCCCGACTCTTTAATTCTTGATTCAACATGAGATGTTGCAGAGTACTAGCTTTTGCACCGAATCCTTGCAGGGACTTCCTCTTTCTTAAATTCTATGTTTATTTCACTCCAAGTCTTTGGAATGATATCCCATCGGATTTGCGTGCTGTTCCTGTTTTTATACACTTGAAAGCAGCAGGCTGTAAATCACACTTTTTACGTTTACTTAATAAATATTGTTAAAAAGTAGTGTTTGTTGTTAATTTTTATGTCCAGTTTGGAAAACCA
The DNA here is from genome assembly GCA_023653785.1 of Ophioderma brevispina. Classification (NCBI taxonomy): domain Eukaryota; kingdom Metazoa; phylum Echinodermata; class Ophiuroidea; order Amphilepidida; family Ophiodermatidae; genus Ophioderma; species Ophioderma brevispina. The sequence goes on from JAMKCH010014453.1 coordinate 27,037, forward strand.
TTTGATATAGACGGGTAATTGTTTGCTCTTCCAATCAGTAAATTGTGACTGATTTTTGTTTTTTTCATGGGCATACATTTGGCTTGCCTATTCTTTTGGTTCCTATTAAATCAAACTTTGCTGTTGTGCATGTATCTTTGTTTCTCTTTGGATAGAGGAGCACCCTTTGTGAATCGGGTTTTTTTATTACAACCCGTATACAACCCATTCTCTTATCCAGAATACTTGCTTTTTGCTTGTCCAATTTGTTATGTATTATATTTTATCTATTTATGTGTCTGTATTTTGCAAGTATTCAAATAAATATTATTATTATTTTATTAACCCATTGGGTAGTGAAACAGTCACAAAGCCCGTCAAAAAGGGGGTCAATTTGAACTTACACATGCACATACTCAACATATGGGGTGAGTTGCCCCGGCCGGATTTGGTGAAGGGATCGAATACCCTTGATCCCCCTCCCCCAAACGTCCAAATTCCAAGCTTTGCCCTCTGCAACCTCCCGCACTCACCGCTCCACGCCTTGCGGAGGCCTTTATCGCCCTTCAAATGGGCCCCAATCTAGAAATCTTCCGGACGGGCACCACACAATATTGCCCCGGGCCGGCCCCGGACTGGTTGCTTCCAGCTGAAAAACAGGAATTTAGCGTTTCACAAGCATGAAATCTTTGGTTTTCAAAAATGACAAGCGACAAGCAAGTAGACGAAATTTTGGATGATGAAGATCTTGCGAAGACGGTACTTCTGAACTTGATGTGATTTCTGTTTTTTTTTGGTATGTTAGTTATTCAGGCGGGAATGTATGACGAAACGAATGAAATGAACTTTGAGATGCAATCTGAGTGCAAGCGTTAGATGAATGGACAGAATGTTGCGGTTGGCGTGCCAGTTGCAGAATTCGTCATACACTCAAGCACTGGCGCTGACGGCAGTTCGGCCCATTTTCCAATCGGCCCAAAATCATTGCCAAATTCGCCAAAACCGATTCGGCCCACCCACTCTGCCATTCGGCCCACGCCATTGCCGATTCGTTTTCTTTTTCAAAGGTCGTTGGGTGTAGTGTTGGACGGGTTGTATATTTCGTCCATGTTTATTTTGCCATGTCCTCCTATACTCCAGTAATAATGTTTGAACTGATTCGAACAATTTGCTGTCATGTGTTGCGTGAAGGTCGCATGCTGTAGACAGCGCGAAAACAACGATGAAATGACACGCGATACGCCCGGGTACAGGTCGCACAAGCTGCGTACTGCGTCGTTGTTCAAAACCAATATTACGGCGACTATAGCACGATTTTCATCTTGCTTCTTCACAGTGGGTGGCGACTTTTGTTGGTCCTTTTATCATTTGCACTTGGTATTTTTTAAGTTTTTCATTTTTTTACTAAGGCCGCTGTTCGAAGCAAGATGCCTTATCTTTCTATCGTTAAGGTTGCACAAAAGGGTCTAGCGAGACGTTTTTGGGTCTGATCCCATAGCATTAATATTTATGTGCTGTGATAATCACAACCTAGCTTTACCGTGGACCACGATTCTTAGCTTTTAATTTGAGGGTTATTGATGTTGGTAGCAAGAATCACTGGTCATTGAAAAATTGACGATTTAAAAAGGGAAAGTCGCCCAGTCAGACTTAATTCTATCGCGGCCGTCGGCCATTTATTTGGTTACAAACGGGCTGAAGGGCTGTCACCAGAATTAACTGCGGTTTGGCAATCATCATTTTAATGCAAGCGGCCTATGTGAAACGAAACAATGCCCGGGACACAATGATTAAAAGCGAAGGCCAGCTGCATTTAATGCATGACGAATCGTGCCTACTGTCCTCCCAGCCACGGTAGACCGGAAAGTCATAGTCCTGCGCGGCAGAAAAAAGGATGAGTACATGTGCTGTGTAGCCTGCCACTTCAAGTTGATGAATAATTTTACATTGAACAGAAACCGTATCCCCTACCGAAATCACCAGCGCTGAATCGAAAATTTGTTGGCTCTCGACGATAGTTTTCGCTAGCACCAAATTTGATAAAATTTACCAGTTACACTGGTTTTTTTTACGTATATAACGCCACCACGCACAAGTGCGGAAATAGTCATCCTTTATAAGAAAAAATAAGGTTCGATTAAAGACCTTTCAAAGAAAAAACATTCACAGGATTTAAGTTTTAGGCCAAGAAAATTTTTTGCTCAGAAGACCGCGCGGCATTATATTTAAAATGGTCTTTGACCGAATATTTTTTTTTTTTAGATTTTTACTGACTTGGATTTTGATTAGAACAAAAATATGAAAATTCCCGAGAAAAATTGAAAGTGGCGTCAAAAATGCATTTAAAAAAAGCATTTGCATAAGCATTATCTATAAAAAAAAACGCATTCACATTTCTTCTGAGAAAACTGGTTTTTTTTTTTTGGCATTATCAGAGCCTTTAAGTGCGGAGAGTTCTTCTGAGATTAGATTATTGGTAAAATCAACAAGTCCCGATTTGACTATATGGATATAGATTATTTATGCGCTCTAGGGATCACAAACGCTGACATTTCGATGTGTTTTTTTTTTTGATATTACAACACTGAGTCATGGTGTTGTCAATTGCCTTTATCAGCCGATGTACACTCTAAGAAAATACAATTTGTATTGTAGTCTTAATTGGTATGCTAGAAATAGTTGTCATAGCATTCGAACTCTAACATATTGGTCTCATTTTCGAGGTTGGTACACTAATCCATATACCTTTTGTGCCCAAGTTTCTGATTTTGGTATAAAGGACACTTGAATATGGCCATTTGTTAATCAACAAGTCCCCAAAATTGGCTAAACAGTCGGCCATCTTTTGAGGAACGGTCGTAATTGGTCTGCCCTTCCCTTTTTTGTACAAATCTCGCAATATGGCATATCACAGTTGATCAAAGTTTACCCCTATATACAAGTATTAACTTAACTATTTAAAAGAAAATAATCCCGGAAAAATTGATATTTCAGTTTGAAATTGCGGACACTTCCAAATAAAAATACCCAACATATGAGTCAATTTACAAAGCGGCATGGAGATAGAGCAGGGGGGTAACAAACGCGGGATAATATTATTTTAAAAACATTTTTTTAGATGAGATAATAATAAAGGTCACACACATAGGTCAAAGGTCACCCCACGGGGGGATGCACTAGTTATTATGAAAGTAAAAGCTTTATTCAGAACTATAGGGTCATGCAAATTGTGATTTCAGTAATATTTGCATGGCAAAAATCTTTATATGGGTTACACCCAACGCAATGTGGGGAATCCCGACATAAGAACATCATTGCGGCATGGGCAAATGGTCCAGTGAAGCGACATCAGAAATATCCGTTTAGTGTAGAATGGTGTAAAATACTTAAACACCATAAGGAAATACAGGTAATACAAAGTGAAAAAAAACCAAAAACAAACTATTTTTATATAATAGGAATCTTTTGCCACGTAACTCAAACACAATGTACGGGTTTGGATTTAAAAATGTCACGGAAGTTTAAATCAACATTTTTGACGGAAAAGGAGTTCTCAGCAGCTGCAAAAACATAGGTTGCAGACAAAAATATATACATAGCTTATATATATAGGCATATACGTTCACATATTTGATGTGAACATTTCTGCTTTAAGACAAACCTTTTTAAAATATACGATATTGTTATAAAAGTGACCCAAACGAACTTAGTGTTATTAAAAGCTCTTTATGGATTTTTTGTTTTCATAAACAAATTTTGGGAGAAGGTTGTCACAAAGTGTATAGATACAAAACGTTCTAAGTCGCAAACTTATAATATTGACGTCGATGAAAGGCTATAAGTGATCTATACTCTTTCATTTTAACCCGTTCGCACCCGAATAATTTTTAAAGATTTCATTTTGAACTGTAAACCTAAACGTGCGGCGCCAGGGGGGGCTTGGGGGGCAATTGCCCCCCCCCAAAAATTTTTTTTCTGCCCCCCCAGTTGCCCCCCCCCCCACCCGGTCGAAAGAAAATGGAAGGATTCGGCCAAAAATTCAGTATTGGGGCCAAAAAATCAGCGATTGGGCCAAAATTTCCAAATTTTCATATTTTGCCCCCCCAGAATTTCACTTTTGCCCCCCCCCCCAAGAGTTATCTACTTTTCCCCGCCGTTCCCCCCCAGAAAAAGAGGTCTGGTGGCGCCAACTGCACCTAAAGACATGTCTGAATATCTAAGCATAGCAATTCACAGCATTCTCCATATCAAAACTCCATTTACTGAAGTTGTAAAGGACATTAAACTTAAAATGATACCAACTTCATCTGTGGATTGTTCCAATATTGAGATATCAAAAACAGATTGAATGTATTTCAAGGATTCCTTATTTGAAAGAAAACCCTCATGCGTTCTCTCGGGGCAGATGCGAAAGGCTTATTAACATTAATTGTGATCTGAATTTCCAGTAAAAATATCCTCCACATTTTTTATTCAATGCATTGCATTTCAAAAAGAAAAGAAAATTGGTTTTCTTCTTTTGAGGATACAAATTTAGACATAATTAGTTGTCGAAATGCTATGTTTTTTATAAAAAAAAATAGGGAAAAAAAGACCAGCATGTAAGTGTGGAACTGCATTGATTGCCAGTGTGTTCGACAGAAATACTCTTCTTCTCAAAAGATATTTTCTCGTTTTATTCACTCAGGTTGTGATTTTAACCCATTGGCGTAGCATTGATAAATTTTCAACAAAACTATCGGTTTAAAATGGGGGGGCACTTTTCTTGAAATGTCCTCGTGTCTCTTTAGCAGATTCCATTATGCTTTAAAAAAGGGCTTACATGCAGGAACTTTTGATGATATAGGGAAAGAATGAGAATGGCTCTGGTGTAAGACAAAATTAAGATGTCAATCAGTGGTTAGACTTTCTTGCGGAACAGATATATTTCATTAAACAAATCTTTCGGTACGTCGGGTTCATTTTTTATTTTAACTTCACATTTTTGTAAGACATCCTACATACCGTATAATGTACACATTAATTATTTCATAAAATATTTAATGTATGATGCCTTTTGGTACAAATTGATATGGGTTAGTTTGCTTGAATATTTTCCAAATGTTTTATGTGCAAGTAATTTGAAGAATTAACTGATATTCATTGTTACTATAATCGTCCCTAAAAGAAAACCCAATTAACACTTTAGGGGAAAAAAGAGGAATTAAACTTATAGCCGTTTTGTCCATAGGAGGTTTCTAAATAAATACCACGCTGTTGTGTCAGGATTAAAAGAAACACATATTCGTACTTTGACACAAATAAATTGGTAACAGGTTTAATAAAATGTCATGTAAAATACACAAGATTGTATTACTTTGACCCCAAATAATCATTAAATTTTACCAATTTTTGTCAATTATGTTCCTTCGGCAAGGCACTTAATGCTAGGTACATTCATCTCAGCTTAAATTATAGGCCATTGAACCTTAATTTGCATAATATGATAATGTAATAAAAACAGTTGTAACTCTTTGGTTCTAAACAACATTTTTTATCATGAGGGTATCCGGAGCGGACCCAGGAGGTTGTTCCCGGGGGTGCCGTAATTTGGTGACACCATCATGTGGTCTTTGGCCACCGCCGTATGCCGCTGGAGGAATTAGAAATAATTTAAACATTTCAAAGTAGTGTACAAGTACATAGTATGCTATTGGTAAAAAGTAAAAATCTTAATTGAGCATGGGTCTACATTGTTGGGATTTGCAATAGGTGTTTGCAGGAAAATTCATGTTTTCAAGTGTGGTATAAAGCGTCTCTTAAAAAATCTTTAAAATATCTCTTTAAAAACACATTAATGTAGACGATATAGCATGTTGTAAATGGCATATACGGGTTTTGGCCCTCCTCCGCGCGTGAAGCGTGGACCCTTTACAATATTCGTTCTCCAAGATATATTTGCCAGGCGAAGTTGATGAAAAAAAAAATGTCAAATTCGAAAGTGGTCACAAAAAGTATGGACAACGGCCCTTAAAAACCCGTTTTTTAAAAAGTCATTTTTTTTTCAGGATTCGTGAAGTCAGGATTGGTTCGGAGCTGGATATTTCTGGTTTCAAGGGCACCCAGTAGGGTTCTGTAATGGTATCAGAATGAGGAACGAGAACGAATCACGACCTGATGACTAAATTAATATACATGGCCTCCTCTTGATAAAGTGCGTCATATTAAGAAACAGTACATCGAGAAAAAATACAAATAGAATATCACACGACAAACCCTCTTCCACACACAAAACAAGCACTCATTACCCATTCGGGATGCCCAAAGCATAGTAGGCCCCTATTTTCATGCTCACGTTTAGAAATTGAGCAACGCGCGCCAAATGTACTTTCGTGACTTTGTTCGCAATATATTGCGATTTCCGTTTCCGTTCGTTTAATTTAATATCAAGGTTAACAACATAGGGGTATAGCAGTTATAAGAGTGACCTAACCGCTGCTTTTTTTGCAAAAAATCAAGAAAAGATTAAGCCGATGTCGACCTTGTCCATTGTAATGGTTTTGGCTGAGGTTGAAAAACAATATTCGCGTCTTTGGAGGATGTGTATGATAACCACGGCAAGAATTAATCACCTTTAAATTTAAATTAAAAGTATAAGTTATAGAAGCTTTTTTTGGAATCATCGCCAAATTTTATTGCATTAACTTTCAAAATTGCAAAAAAATCTATAGGATACACACTAACCGCAATATTATGTGGAGTCGTACAATTAAAACACCGACATTTATTCAGCCGACATGCAACAAAATGGGCAAAGACGTCTGTTAAACCACTCAAAATGAGGGTTTACTTACAAAAGAGGAATGTCCACTCAAAAGAGTAAAAGCCCACCAAAGAGTGGTTCCACTCATTTGAGGAGTTTTAAACGAAGGACAACACTTTTGAGGAGTGTAACGAAGGACAACACGAACGAGGGGAAATCTACTCTTGGATTGATGTTCACTCTTTTTGAGTGGGAATTAACTCTTTTAAGCCTACAAACCATTCATTTTGGAGTGGTGGGGAGCAATATTTTCACCGTTTACATTTAGAGAGTACCAATCCTGACCATCACCACAAAAAAAGGAGGTGTTGGTAGCGTTATTTGTTCTTGTTAGATCTAAGAGCAAATTCCCCGCAATTAAACACAGGCTGGGTCAGCTCCGTTGATTTTGAAAAAGTGGGGGAGGAAAATGGCCATTACGGATTTAAGGAATATAGGGATAGGAGTTTGTTAATGTCGAGGACCCGAGTCATTGTTTCACTTGCCGAAAACAAGGGTTCCAACTTTCAGGACCTATATGTTAAGCTCCCCGTGCCTTCATTGATTTCCTAGACTTGTTTCCAATAATTTTCTGCATTATCTGTTCTCAAGAGTCTTATTACTATGCTGAAGTAAATATCGAATTCGTAATCGGTATCACCTAGATAACCTGTATATAGGCCTACCCGTTTACATGGAATGGGATAAAATTTACATCTTCATTGCGACTTTGATGCGACTGAATTAATGTGTGGGGTGGCTTAAAGGTATTTATGTTCCAATAGGAAATTTAAAAAATAAAATATATATTTTTCAGCATATACTCTCAGATGGGGATATTTGATGGACAAATGTTAACATCAGCGGCAAATTCATTGCTTTGTGTTCATATGATCAGAAACTATTAAGATAATAGTAATATAATGTGAAAGAAAATCAATTGATTTATAAATATAGTAGGATCCCATTCATGGAACAAAACTTAGTCCGTTCATTGGACAATTTAGGCGTTTACGGTTCATTTTCGGGAATAGTGGATTCGTCTATTTTACCAGTAGTTTTGCAATATTCTGATTACAATAGGGCTCAATTAAAGATTTTACGCATGAAAATCTTATATAAAGAAACAATTTGTCATTTCGAATAATCAAATAAATAGCAGCATCTTACCTTTTGGTAAGGAACGCGACAGTTAGATAGCATATATTTTGTGTCAAATTGCATCAAAAGGATTATATTCAATTTGTGACCCTGTAGATATTGAATAGTATATGGGGTCCTACTTGCTGTGGTTTTACACTTTTATAACAACAGTGACATACGCGGATTCGAAGCGGTTGAATCCAACAATAGGTTAAAACAAAAACACAAACTATTACAAAAAACCAATTAACTTCGGAGTATTGGTATAAATACTGTCCGGATTATTTTATTGGTAATACATGCAGGCCTACATACATACACATTGGATACTACAGATTCTAGCCTTGCCAACGATCACCAAAACTTAGTCGTTAGTTTCACGGTTGCTTAGTTCCCCGCGCCCGCTGGTTTTACTTATAGTGATAATTACAGTGATGAAAAAAAGCCCCGGGATTTGACGAACTCGCATATAACACGATAGATTAGTATCGACAATTAGACTGGAGACAATAATTCAATAAGAAGCTAGCAAGGCATGGGTATGTAACCAACGGTGTAGATAATTGCTCATTAATCATGAAAATCCAGGAGTGAACATCCGTAAGTCCCTTTTCACTCTTAACCAATATTTTCTTCGATATGGAAAAGACTCTCAAACGGGAAAAAAGTTTGGATTGAAGGGAGACTCTTAATACGACCCTAATTGAGGATTTGAGACTCTCAAATGGCGCCTCATAGTAATGTTAGATTTGACTCTCAAACGACATTTATTGTTCGATTTGAGAGACCTCAAACAAAACCCATTTTTTAGTTTGCTTGCTTCAAACTGTGTTTTATATCGGCAGTTCAAGTTATTTTAATTTTTATTTTTTCTATTTATTTATTTTGAAAACACTTTGTCAACAGGGCCACACACTTATTAGGGTGGTGCATCTGGGGATAAATGATAAAAAAAACATAATGATACATGATTAACAAGATTCAGAAACGAACATCAAATAAAAGATATATTACAATACCAATGATGATAAATACCGACCCGACGACGCCCACCGCCAATCCCAGGCCCCGCGATCAACCCAGCTTCAATTAGGTAGTCGATGGGTTGATCGCGCAGCCGGGAACCGACGCCGAGCGTCAAGCAATCGGCTAGTTGGTATGAAACAACCATGAAGGTTGAGAAGCAATGTGAACAAATTATAAGTCCTCGTTGTAGATCGAGGACTTATAATTTGTTCACAAATTATAAAGTTACCTGGTGCGCATATACAAGCTCCCAAAATAGAAAGTCTATAGCTTTACCATGTTTGCAGAAATCATGTGGTGCAGTAATGTACTGGACTGAATTGGCTGGGCCGAATTGGTAGTGGGCCGAATTGGCTGGGCCGAATTGGGATGGGCCGAACTGGGGTGGGCCGAATCGGGAAAGCGCCTGGGCCGAATTGGAAATGGGCCGAATTGGACGTGGGCCGAATTGGAAATGGGCCGAACTGTCCCGACACCCACACTGCATACCCTGTCAAAGACTAAAAGTGTCATCATAATCATGATAATATGATGCAGGTAGAACCTGAGAAGCGAGCGCTCAGATTCACTTTTATTCTGTCATATTGCCATAGAAAATGCACGCAAGAATTCCCTTAATTTGGAAATCCCAAATGCCCAAATCCAGCACAGCAGATCGTCATGATGATATCGTCATCGTGTCCGGCCCCTACGGCGGTCCGGAAAGTGTGTAGTCTGTGTCACAGACTGCGAAAGATATTATCTAAATTAGTACTGCTCAAGCGATTAACGTTATCAGTCCATCATAGCGAATGCATGCAAATGAAACTAAATCTCAAAATCAAATATCTCCGGAAAACGAAGGGGTTCTATGGAGATTTTTGCATCAGAGGGTCCGTTACTACTATGTTTTGTTTTGAATATGTATCGTAATTGGGTCTGAACATATAGAACCTAGCGAGAAGATTGAACGTTTTTGTCGGGTACTTCGGTGCTCGCAAACACGGAAAAGTAAACACGCAATCGCTTTGGGCCGCATCGCTTTTTCTCAGAATGCCTTGCGGTATTATTCCAGTCTTGAGAATTTTCAAACGCTGGTTTCAATTTACGCCATCTTTTTTTACAATTTTAGAAACAGGATATGCGTACTTACCGGACCGCCGTATCCGGCCCCCTAGACTATAGGGCCCTTGCACAGAGCTAAATTATGTTGAATGGACTTTTTGTTTGCCCTCCAGATCAACCAAGCATGAGAAGAATACAATACATGCACCTGGTTCACCTGAACATTTCTGTTATTTCTGCAGGTGATTCCTTTGTATTCTCTGCATGCTTGGGTTGTTCTGGAGGCAGGTCTGGCCAAGATAACCTATTGACCTGCCGTGCAAGCGCCCTATACTACTAGTTTAAAGGTGCAGCGAGAGATTTCACATATCGGTGTCCCTAAAAAAATCGAAAGTACTGATTTTTGCCCTGATGTAAAGCTTTCCATC